>LBNU01017986.1:145073-186768 GCA_014162995.1 Artemisia annua | reverse complement strand
ATTCCCTGTTTCTACACATTTTCTACTCCTTACATTACACTAAACTACAAAAAAATTTCTTACCTATCCCCATTTATTCTTTTAATTTTTCTTAACTTTATCTCTCCCGTTCTACACTTTCTACTGCTACCAATTTTTTTCAAACTTTTTTCTTCAATTATTTCTAATACTTTTCTGTTTTAAATAATCCCTCCAAGTATCTTCCCTTTCTACCATTTTCTACTTTACTTATATAATTTTAACAAAAATCAACTTTTTATTAACTCTTATTATCACTAATTACATAATTTTTAAACCCTCCCTGTTCTACATTCTACTTTAATATATTATAATAAATTATTAAAATGAATATTTTTCCCAATATTATTTCCTTTATTTTTCCCTCTTTTTTTTCCCTGCTAATTTCTTATTTCATAATAAAATGTATCTCTCTTCTTTTCCTCCCTTCCTCCTTTTTTTTTTATATTTCATATCTTTTATTTATCCATCTACATTTCTACTCTTACAAACAATCTTCTTAAAAATCCTCCAAATATTTTCCAAATTCATTTTAATAATTTATTATTAAATATCTTTCCCGTCTCTACATTTCTACTTTATTGTCTTTAACAATTATTTTAATTTATTCTTCTAATCAACTTTAATCACACTCTTGATTTTCTAACTATTATCTATTCCTCTCTACACTGCCGACTCATGGTGGCCGGGTTGACGGTCGCGCCTGGGCCGGTCTCATCCCTCCTGGTCGAAATCATGGCTAGATGCTTGGTATACCTTCCCTTACTAAAAGTTGATGATTTATATAAAATGTTGCGGAGATATAACTATATAAGCCTTGTGGATGCTGTGAAAGATAACCGAGTCAATATATGTCTCAGATCGGTATACTGGGTTAGGATCAAGAGGATCCATTTAACACAACCACATTAAGAAACGAAACGTCGAGATTTAAGAGGACTTCTACAACATTTAAGATTTAAAATATTGTTTAAAAAGTTGATGATTTATATAAAACATACGTATATATAAATTATATAATCTTAAAAGCTAAGTTGTGCATTGAATAAGTTTTCTCTATTCAAGTAAAAAATTAACATCATAAATTAATTTGCATACTTGAAATCTTGGAATTGTGGATTTCGTAAAGTGGGCATATAAGAAGCATTTAATTGAATTTAATATGAAAACCTATTAGTTGCCAAGGGAAATTTTCAACTTTAAATAGCAACATTAGCAGGTTATTTGTATGTTATAATTATCTCTTTCAAACATTTGAAAAGTATTTACAAATGGCTCTTAACAACCCTCCATCTTTCATCAAGATCATGCATATATGATTAAAGTGTGGAATGTAAAAATGAAGAAAATCGGCGAAGTTAAAGTGTTTGTTTTGACAAGGGTTGGAGTAAGGTTGTTAAAGATGCTCATTTTGGTTACGAGGATATTCTTGTGTTGTGGTTTGTTGGTGAAACCACTTTTAAAATGTGGATTTATGGTCCAAATGGCTGTGAAAAGATTTTGCTGCCACAAACAAAACATGTCAAACTTGAAGATGATGTTGTTGCTGTTGTTAATGTTGTTGTTGCTGGTCTTGATGACAATGATGATGACGATTATGATGACAATGATAACGATGATGATGAGGACGATGATAATGATTACCGTGATGTTTATTTTGACAACGATGATGATGAAGATTTTGTTGTTGCTCCTGTGTTGTTAATGCTGATGACTATGATATGATGACGATGATGATGATTATATTGAGGATGATGATAATGATATTGGTGTTTATTATCCTATGTTTTCTCCCTAGTCTATTGAAAGTGCATGTTTCCTCAGATTGCATGTTTTCTCATATTGTAGTTTTTCTTAAATTGACGTGATCTTTAAAAGATGAAGAAACATTGTTTGAATTATTAACAGTAAAAGAATGTACGTCGTCTTGTTTTCCAATGTGAGACGAGCAAGAATTTTATGTTTTTGTTTTTGTTTTTGTTTTTGTTTTTGTTTTTGTTGTGATTCCAATGTGGGATGCATGGTCGTTTTGAATGATGAACATATTAATGATCGATGTCGTTAATGTTGTGGAGTGAGTGAGTGAGTTTGGATGGTTGGATTAAGAAGATAGAAATTAGTTAAAAATGGTTGTGTACTTGTGTGGATGTAATGGAGACAATTATCATGTTTATGGGCATTTTCGTGAATTTATTACGCGCGTAAGAGTATTGGGAGTCATAACACAAGTTATGAAATAACACCATGCCACGTCAGCGTCACATCATCTCAGCATCAAATAACATAACACCAAAAAACATCAGGAAATCATAACACCAAATAACACCACTTTTTACAAATTTACAAATTCTACCCTCAACAAATTCATTTATTAAACATTCAAACATTTTATTATTAAAACTTAAACATTACAATAAAAAAAAAAGTACGAATTGAACAATACGATAAGTAAATAAGTAAAACTAGTCGTCATCTTCTTCCTCAAAATCCTCACGGTTACGCCAAATATGCTCCATAAGATTGAGTTGGAGACTAACATGAACATCTTTGTCACGGATTTCTTTTGCCTTTTGACGACGCCTATCACATCTATCAATCCACCTGTCTTGCATTTGTCTAGCCGGATCCTGGAAAATTTCTTTGTATTCACTTACATGAAACTTTTGATCTTTTAGAATCATGTTATGCAATATGATGCAAGAATACATGATTCTACTTATCTTGGTAACCTGGTAAGCACGCGCTGGTTGTTGTATTATTCCCCATCGTCCTTGGAGAACATCAAAAGCACGTTCAATATCCTTTCGTGCTGCCTCTTGACGCCGTTTAAATAAAGTGTGTTTACCATCAATGGTATTAGTGAATGATTTGACGAAAGTAGCCCACTGTGGGTAAATCCCATCGGCTAAGTAGTAACCTTTTTCAAGCAATATAGTCGGGTATTTTTTATGACCACTAACATATTGCCCTTGCCATGACACCGGACAATTTCTCCATTGCCAATGCATACAGTCGATGCTACCAAGCATTCCCGGAAAACCATGTTCCTTCTCATGTTTTGCATATAGGTTTTGAACGTCATGCATATTTGGTTTTCTTAAAAACTCTCCCTTAACCAAATCAATAATGCACTTATTGAAATTATCTAGACAATCACGTCCGGTACGTGCACTCATTTGCAAATACCCATCGAACGCATCCGGTGAGCTGCCATATGCCAATTGGCGTATGGCCATAGTGCATTTCATTAAAACACTAATACTCATCCGACCAGTGGCATCGAGTGCTTGGAAAAAGTATGCAAAATTATCCGAAAGAGGATCGACAGTATATGATTCAATAGCGGATACTATTTGAAGAAATAGTTCCCGGCTCATACGAAATCTTCTACAAAAGTCTCTAGGAGGATACTTACAATGTTCATTAAAGTAGTCGGCCATCAAACGTTCCTCCGCAACCTCACGTTCACGGAAAATTGGGTTACGGGTCAACCGGAGAGATGATTCGGCTTCTTCTTCTATTCTCGTGTACTCATAAGCGGCAAAGATTGCTAAAGCGTCTGCTTCATCTTTGATATCGGAAAGGCTCACATGTGCGGCGTAAGTTGGATTATGTGGATCCATTGTATTTTTTTTTCTTGTGATAATAATGTATAAAATTCTTGTTGTTGTTGATTTATATAATAAGGTTATGTTTTTTTTTAAAGAAAACTAGCCGTTATCATAACTAGCCTCTTTTTTTTTTTTTTTTTTTTTTTTTTTTTTTTTTTTTTTTTATGTCTTCCAAAAACTAGCCGTTACATTTGAAGTTCCCATGCATACACTAGCCGTTGCAATTGAAGGGGGATGTTTTGCACAAAATGGAAATATACCAAGCACGTTATAACGCATGTTGGTGCGTTAACATAGCCATCAACGCTCGGGGTCAGGAAATGGTTCCAACGTGCGTAACGGCGTTGTAAAGTTGCCACATATGAATAACGCCATATTAGCGTTATGACTCCCTCCTCTCTAACAAAAAGTTCATATTCGGCCCAGATATTTGAGGGCAAGTTTAAACTATTCTCAATTCTGTTAGCCTTTTTTTATGTGGTTCTTAGTTGAATTGTAGCTTGAAGGCTATAAACATATTGCTTTCGGTTTTGAAGGGTCGTTACAAATTATAGCCAATTAGCAGTCAATTGTTTATGGTTTTGCGGTGAGTGACAAATGGTACGAGAATCGAAAGCAATGGATTACCATAAACTTATAAAAATCTCAAATGTCTTATCTTACACCGATGCAGGTTTCATGTCCAAATGGAACTAATATGCACCAAGCCACCAAGTAAAGAAGCTATAACCGAACCTAACAGTTACATAAAAACATCTACAATACTCAATCCAACCGAGACGTTGTATGAGGGAGGTAGAATGTGAAAGTGCTCAGACAGTGCAAGTGTGAAAGTGAGGGGAAACAAGGTAAAGCAATCAAAAAACAAAAGGATAAAACAAGCATGCAAGCATACAAAGCAAGATAGGCACAAATATCAACAAAAGAACAAAAGAGAAAGTGCCATAAAAATAAAAAGCAAACACCGCAAGAGAATACAAAACATAGAATGGTAAAGCGCAAAAGAGGCAAAGGGGACACGATCACCAAACCTGACAGTTGATGTTCCTAAGAGCCAAAGGTGTCATGACAAGCTTCACCTCGTCATTTGGGGCCAACGGATGCCACATCACCCCAACACCTCTTCACAACTAACCCTCTCCTCACTCACAACTAACCTCAACTTACTCATTTGGGGCCCACACTTACAACTTTATTTTTTTTATTCATTTCAATAAATAAATTAAATTCATTTCACAATAATTAAAAATACCACAACATATAATTTTATTTCATCAAATTAAAAAGTTACAATACGGAAAAAAAACGACGCGAAAAGAAAAAAACGATACGAAACTTAAAAAAAATACAAAAATATAAAAAACGACACTAAATGCATATTAAACATTTTATTCATCGGCATCCTCATCGAGATTTTGGTATTTCTTCGTTATTTTTGCTTGTCTCCTGCGAATGATTTCGGCTCTGACCGGGTCAGTAACTAAGCTGGGATCTAGCATGAGCATCTGCATTTCCTGCATTTCCAAGGCCCTTTCTTCCCTCCTCCACCTCGCCTCGTAACAAGCCTTTTGAGCGTCTTTTGATTGCATATACTTTTCGGATAATTGTCCCGAAAAATTACTTGTTTGACTCCCACCGGAGCTCGCCGCGCTCGACGTATCCGTCGACTTTTGTTTCTTTCCAGCTCGTTTGTTGGCTCTTTCGGGACGAGGTCGTGCGTCCGGCCCGAATATATCCTCGAGATAAGAAATTTCTAACGGCTCCACAGCATCCCATTTCGGGTAATTTCTCAAAAACTCCCAAACATGCTCATACGCGAAACCCCTCGTACCAAAGCGTTCTTCGAAGCTCGCCTTGGCATTGTTGATTTGATCATGTGATTCTCACCACTTCGACGCTTCAAATGCTTAAATATAACGTTAAATTTTTGGCAGTCGCCGTTCATCCTCGTCAATTTACCGGTAAGCATATTCTTGGAACGATGGTCATCCAAAGTTTGCTCGTTGAACGTTTCTGTAATTTCGTTCCAAAAGAAGTCGTCGGTTTTGTCATTGCCCATATCTTTGTCTTGTGAAAATTCTATCCAAGTTTCCGCAAGAAGCTTTTCTTCGGCCTTGGACCATTTCCGATTCACACGCGTTTGACCTGCTTCTTCCAAGTCATCGTCATCGTCGGCATCTAAATTTACGACTTTTTTTTCCTTTGACGGCGTTGGTTTTCTTGCCTCTACTTTTGGCCGGTGACCGTGCTTTTGGAACTTTAAACTGTGGTTCGACCTGAGGTTGTGGTTCGACTTGGGGTTGTGATTGATGAGTAGGAAACGAGGATGGTTGAGACGGGTTAAAAAATTGTGGTGGCAACATTCGTTGAGAATGAGTTACGAATCCCCCTTGTTGCAACGCGCGTTGTTGATTAGCATAAATGTCCATCGGATTGAAAAGTTGTGAACCATATGGCGATGAAGGTTGCGGGGAATTTTGCTACGAGGGAGTAGAAGCGTTTGACGATGCCCCGTATCATTGGTTTGAGGTTAGGAGGGTTGTGAAATAGCCGGCTTCGTTCGGGTTTTGAGACATTTTCTTGGTTGAAGTTATATGTTTGTTGAGTTGTAGTGATGAAAGTATGTGAAATTGGTTTGGTATTTATAGAGTGTATATATATATATATATATATATATNTGGGTATTGGTTTCACAGTGGGTAAAATTGGGTCAAATATGGTATAATGCACAAAGTAAATAACACAGAACTGTATATAGGGTAAATATGTATTCTTATTATAATTTACAGAGTTTTACATATATATTGTAACACCCCAAACCGGATAAGGGTTTAAAGTGTAACATTATGGTGTCATTTCAGAACATAAAGCGCAAGCGAAAATCTTAGCTCAATAAATTACAAATCTTGAGACTAAAAGGACTAATGAAACAAATACAATCAAAATTAAACATAAATTTGAAATAAAATTGATGAATACTAAGGTGGGGTTGGTCCACTAAAAGCTCCTAATCTCATCACTCAATCCCAGCCTCCAACTTGATACCTGCCGCAGGGAAAAGAAAATGCGGCTGAGCTAACGCTCAGTGAACAGATAAAAACATATGAAAGATAACTGAATATAAACGAATACATAAACAATCCAATGTGAACCTGCTGAGAAACAATGTCATAAAGAATATGAAGGGTCATACGAAAATGGTAATCTAAGAATAGTCCAGAAATTGTAAAAGGGTTAGAAACGGAAGTTGCTCAAGTATCATTTCATTTCACAAATCATTATACCGTCAATTCCTTTATTCATAAGTTGTACAAGGAGGGGAGACCTCTCAAGTACCAGAAGTGAAATGGAGTGCATGGCACACACTACCAATCACTAAGTCATTCAATATTCAATCATTCATTTAGCCTAGGATGCATCCATACGCTCCCTGCAAAACAGAATACATATGCAAGTACGAGACTATACATACATATACAGAATGGCCATATGCACCATAATCATTAAACAGAAGGGAACGTCGTGGATCAATCACACCTCCACAGAAAGTGTCATGCCATTGGTGCCTCAATGACACGGCCATGGTACCTCCATGACTAGATAATTCTTTAGGAAATGGGTCAATTCAAACGGTTCAAAACAAATGGATCATAATAATGGGATCATATCAGATGGATCATAACAAAAGAATCATGTCAATGGTTCAAGTCAAGGGTTCATATCATAACAAAATGAATCAAAGTCAATGAATACGAATCATGAGAAACCTTTACTGATATTTGTACCGATATAAAACAACAATAACAATAGTACGTAGAATTAGAACCCTTACTGAGAAAGGGTAGAATATCCGTACCTTAATGCAAATGAATGGAAACAAACGAATCAATGGACGTTACGTTTTCTTCAACGAATCTACACGGATTAGGGTTCATAATATATTTAGTAGGTTTCTACATTTAGTCAACTTAGGGTTTTAAAAACATATTAAATGCCATTTAAGTTTCAAAACGTTAATAATTATCTAGGGTTTTAAGACATCATAAGTACAAATGATGAGACGAAAAACGTTACGTTTTTAGGGGTCGGTTTGAGTCCTAATTCGTATGTTTTTGGTTTGGATTTCACCCAAAGTCGTTTCTTTTCTCATTTTAGGTACTTTTGAAGGGAAAATCACAAAAGAAGCATTTTCGGGCGTTTTCGGAGTGAAAAAGTGCGGAAAACAACAAAAACTCAAAAGACCTTGAAGATTACAGAAGGTGACGCCGTCACACTCTACAAGGTGACGCCGTCAGGAACAAGTGAAGTCCAGAATTGGAAAAATACTCGTGACGGGCCAGAGAGTTCGTAGTGCAAATTGGTGACGCCGTCAACCAAGGCCGTCAGATCTGGAACCAGCAATTATGACCACGTCAATCAAGGCCGTCAGGAAACCCTAATCGCCGAGCTGACGACGTCACCTATTGGGCTGACGCCGTCAGCCCGCGTTTTCTATATATATAGAACGATTTTTCTTTATTTTAAAAAAAGAACCTAGTGGAACTTTAGACGAATTTTGGAGTGGAGAACTTTAGGGTTAAACCCTAGTACGTGTATTACAGACCTTAGAGGGTATCCTAACCCCTCTAACTTGCATGTTTAATCCAAGATAAGTCTTTATTCATACAATATGTCTATGTGTTGTGTGATTTATGCTTGTGCTTGTCTTTCTTTCAACATGCTAGGCTAATTTACTTTGTGTTTGCTTAGATCTAATGAAACCTAACTATTGATTATCATGTGATGTGTATGTTGTGATTGTATTTGGGTGAATGTTTCATCTACGTTAGACTAGAGAAAACTGGCTAATCTCCTATACGGTAACAAGCTTGAACGTCTTTAGAAACGTGAATCGTATGTGCGTTATCGATTTTAAGGTAGTATTTCATGCATAGGTTGCTATCGGTGAGCTCATGATAGGATGCTTGACGTATCGTCATAGAGTGAGGTAGGAACTTATAGAGTTAGGGAATTGAACGCACTCCCTACGACTTGTTAGGAATACACCCGTCATCCACGCAAACTCAACATACTAATTACATGGTAAAAGATAGTTAGGTAGTAATGAAATCTAAGTAAACACTACTCTCCACCACTGATTTCCTCCAAAACCAAAAATACAAAAATATAAGTAGCTTAGAAGTAGATAACTTGGGTTAGTTGACTAGCAACTAATTCCGCCCTATCCTCCAAAACCAGAGATTTACTGCTTTCATAAAAATATAAAAATACAAAAAGAATCTTCTTCCACCCTTAGACCTAGATTAGAGTAGCCTTTAGCCTAACGAACACTATTCCCTGTGAGAGAACGATCAATCCCCCGGTACTTGCCACTACACTATACTACATCGGTCAGGTACACTGCCTGGTGGGGATTGCAAGCTTCTCGAGATCCCTCGAGAGGTAAAACGTAGTGCGTGTTGCAATCCACGCGCATCATACAATTAGGTTTAGGGTTACAAATGCATTCAATAATCATTAAGTTTATTTAACTAAAACATACCAGTTATTATTATCCAAATAATATAGATCACGTTAGTCCGATATTTTAATAACCGAAAATATTTATTACACGACTAAGTAGATTTAACTAATAAAACATAACCCATTTGTCTCATACATGCGCACCTTATAACACAAACACTACCACACACTAGGCACTATGACCTTTTATTCCCATGCACACCCTCACATTAACGCAACACTTTTATCCCATGTTCAATTATAAGAATTCATTGAAATAATGTTGGTCGATATATTTAAAAAAAGAAATACAAGGGTCGACTTTTGCATGGGTCGATTACAAACCACGTAAAGAAAATAACAAGTACCAGTTTGTATATATTTTGCAATTCAAATTCATGCGCTTATTATAATAGGTCGACATATGTATTATTCGAACAGAACAAGGATTGAGTGGTCATGCAACATGGGGTCAAATATTAAACAAAGCAACACTAGGGTCGAATATAAACGAACATAGCTAGGGTCGATATATATGTATATATGCATGGTTGATAATAAAAAGGTTTAAACAGTTGCATGGTCGAATGAAAAAAATGTCATAGGGTCGATATTACTAAACATGTTATACGATCGTATGGATTATTAAATTTTACAAAACTCAATCATATATTAACAGATTCTATATTGTCGAAAGCTTAAGAAAAGAAAAAAAATCGAGTACTATACCTTAGCAAATTAGACAGCCAATACGAATGTTTATAAACCCAGGACCAAAATCAAAAACACCACACCCTTGCTCGATCAATAAAAATAGTAGTAGCAGAACTTGTTTGTTAGGTTTGTGTTTTTTGTCGAATGGAAACAAAAAAATGCATGATCGACTTATACTACTCCAGAAAGGAGCGTATACATTAAGTATTATTTAATGTTTTTAATGGGCTTGAATGTCATGAAAAAGATCAGTTACGTGGGTGATTTCCAAACTAGGCTTTAAATGTCAAATATGGGTCTTAAATGGATTTAATGGATTTAAAATGGTTATAAATTTTATAGTATTTGTTTATTATGTATATGTATATTATAAGTATGTAGGTATTTATACATTTGGTCCAATAATTTATAAAATTTCAAATTTATCCGTAATTTTAGGTTTATGAATTTTAGGGTTTTATATATAACTATACTGCATATACTAGTAACCTATAGATACTATATATACATATATGATATAGTCTATATATATATAAAGTATACGTTATAGTACATAAATATATATACTTCATTTAATAGTATGATATAGCTAACTACTATTACTAATATAATATGATAACATATATACTATCAGTACAGGCCTGGTAGACCTCATAATGCACCTCTATTCCAAAAACCAAAATCATTCACCCATTGCTACTAACTTATTACCACTATCATACCACCCGACTATCAAGTCAGTCACGGCGCTAAAAATATAGTGAAATGAACCAAATCTGTCTCTGCTCGACAAAATAATTGCACACCCACCCAACATAAGAACTACACAAGGACCCTAGTTACAACTCCCAGTATACCAAACCATAACTCCATTATAAGCATCACTTATGAAATAATGTGATATTAAGAACCCGTGACACTATGGAAAATCAGGTAGAGTGATATAAACCAATTCTAAGTACCTTAAATCCTTATTATAAAGAAAACAAACGGATTCATGAATCTGAAAATACAAAAATTCGTAGTTGAATGTCTTGGTAATCAAGATTTGCTTAACATCAAGGTAAAAATTCGAAAGAACCCCTGGTCTGGATCTTACTCAAGGCCCAACTCTTCTCTTATGTACATGTAGAACTCTCAAGCAAGCGATATATAATAGATTAGGTCATTCTATATAACGTATACTATTATAGTTATTATATACAAATGCGAAAAGATGTTGAGATATCAAAGGTTAAAGACCACAGACATTACCTTCGCCGTTACCCACACACTCCGAAAGCACACTTTGGACTACCCTCCGAATCTCCAACTTTCCCCCAAGCGAACTACTCCCTATTCATACCTTACCGATTCATATCCTAATTTAATTACCTGCGAGCGCTGCGCTAACTCATAACCGAGCAGCCAACTGGCAGCACCCCGAAACTATAGATCCCACACTACCCGCTGTTGGTTAAGTTCAGTACGACGACATTCTAATAGAACGCGAGCAGCACGTCTTTCCAATTCTTTCTTTATGCAAAGTTACCACCACATTTCATCGGTATTCATCACATGTTGACCCGACGGACACGGTCCTTCGCACGGGTCTTACGACTGGGTGTAATTGCCCGAGTGGCGACACCCAAGATTCCTGCAATTGTGGTAAAAATATAACAGACTCTGAATATCCGTATCTAACCTTTCATCTTCACGGGTGAGGTGATGTGCAGCATACCAAGAGCACTAGAACTGTGATCTAATAGTAAAGATCGTTGATGCTTCCTTACGGCGTTCGACTGTGACTGGACAATCCGCTCTATTACAATCAGCTCATTGTCAACTACGTCAATAATGCAAGCCGTGTCGTTATCATGAAAGCTTGTACGTTAAACACTCATGCTACCACACATCTACTATCGCATGCTCTATTTCGTCATTGCGTCGCATTCTGGGTTTTTAATCTCTTGTTTAAGACTACAGACGCTAGGTGTTTATACCCTCGATATCCTCTCACAGATATGTTTCCTGATCGTGTAGCCGTGGTTTATTCTGTCGCGGAGGTTTGCAACAGCCGAACTGCTGCTACCCGGATCAACTGCAGAATCCACATATATTCCGGTGTAGGCACCGTGATAACCCAAAGGCCAAAACCACGCGGTTAGTACCGGACTTCTGCTACTTTGTGGTTTCAGCATATTTGTATCGAAAGCTAGTCAAGTTTTGTATGAGAGTTTATCCAGGGGGATTGTTTGTTTTACAGATTTGTTATAGTCAATTTAATATATAGCTTCTGTTAACCGTGTGGAACTCTGGAACGTATAGCTACTCGTTACTTTAATAATGGGATCGTGAATCAAGCGGGTCTTGTGTACAAGTTGGTTCCTGAATATTCTCTGCGTGATTTTAATGTACCAAATGTATATGTACCTGATGTATCGTTAAATGTAAATACATTTTTGAATGTACCTGATGTATGAGTATATTTACTGGTCCATAATATATTTGTTATTGTAAATATAAATATACTTTATAATGTACCACGTGGTGGTCTCATGTATTTGTTAATGTAAATATATTTTTAATGTAGCAGATGTATCACATTATGTATAAAAAAAATGTGTAGCTGTATAAAAATAAAAGCAAAGAATTAAAAAAATGACCATATTTGGATTTGAATTCTCCAAAATACCCTTGAAACTCTATTTAATTACTTTAATGTCAGTCATTTAATGTTAATCTCATCAAGCACTAACTAATAGATCCAACGGTGTATATTAGGTCTTACTTTTACAACTTTAAGCTTGATCTCACATTAACCCTCCCATATATATATATAGAGTTGAGATCAAATAAGATCAATATTAAAGTTCTAAAAGTAAGATCTATTCAAGAACCAATAGGAGGAGGGCAAATGTAATTAATGGCTTAATTAAAAATAAAATCAATATTTAAATGTAAAGGGCATATTGGGTAATTCAACAATTCCCTTTATCACCAGTAATTTATACTATAAACCTAAAAACCATGCACTAATTTCACCAGCCCCCATTATTCATGTTTTTCTCTCTCATATCANAATAGGAGGAAGGCAAATGTAATTAATGGCTTAATTAAAAATAAAATCAATATTTAAATGTAAAGGGCATATTGGGTAATTCAACAATTCCCTTTATCACCAGTAATTTATACTATAAACCTAAAAACCATGCACTAATTTCACCAGCCCCCATTATTCACGTTTTTCTCTCTCATATCAAACTAATCTTTCTCCTCCATTCCTACGTATTTATCCGGCGACCAAAAATACGCCGTCACCCGAAGCTCCTATCCGACCGCCTCTATTCCCTTCGATCTATAATTATTTCTGGCGTGTGGTTAATTCCGGCGGCCAAAGAAATTAGACACACACACCGTGTGGTTAATTCCGACGACCATACACACCAATCTTTTCGGTTTCATATGTGACCGAATGTCTTGCGGGTTTAGACCTGGTTAATTCCGATGGCCACAGATCTGATGTACCAGATCTGATGTACTAACTTTTTTCCGGTGAGGTGATGTCACAGATCTGATGTACTTGTAAGATCGTGTATTCGGGTTCACTGGATGGACAATCGCCATTTGCTCATATCTCCATAATCGCCGTCGTAATGAATCTAAACTCTAACCACCATCTAATGTTGTTATTTTGTTTCAGTTGGGTTTTTATTTGTTTAGATCAGGTAGGTGTTTATATCCTCATATTTTTTTGATCGTGTAGGTGTTTATTTGTCGCCGGAGTTTGCCAACCAGCCGACTGCTGCTACCGGATCAACTGCTATCACAATATATTCGGTGTAGCACGTGATACCCAAAGGCCAAAACCACGCCGGTGTACCGGATTCTGCTACTGTGTGGTTTCAATATTTGTATCGAAAGCTAGTCAGTTTTGTATGCAAGTTTATCACAGGGGATTTGTTTGTTTTACAGATTTGTTATAGTCCAATTTAATATAAGTTTGTTAAGTGTTGGAACTTGGAACTATATATCTTACTTAATGATGGCCTCGTGAATCAGTGGGGTCTTGTGTACAAGTTGGTTCTTGAATATCATATGGTATTATTTTAATGTACCAAATGTATATGTACCTGATGTATCGTTAAATGTAAATACATTTTTGAATGTACCTGATGTATGAATATATTTACTGGTCCATAATATATTTGTTATTGTAAATATAAATAAACTTTATAATGTACCACGTGGTGGTCTCATGTATTTGTTAATGTAAATATATTTTTAATGTAGCAGATGTATCACATTATGTATAAAAAAAATGTGTAGCTGTATAAAAATAAAAGCAAAGAATTAAAAAAATGACCATATTTGGATTTGAATTCTCCAAAATACCCTTGAAACTCTATTTAATTACTTTAATGTCAGTCATTTAATGTTAATCTCATCAAGCACTAACTAATAGATCCAACGGTGTATATTAGGTCTTACTTTTACAACTTTAAGCTTGATCTCACATTAACCCTCCCNAAAATCCAAACAAAAAAATTGGCGGAATGACTTTTGCAGCTTTCATTTGCTTCGACACTCAAAAAAAACACACACAAATTCTCTCAAGTATCCATCCCTAAAACACAATCAGATCAAATAACACCCAAACATGCCGCCTAAATCAGATCAAATAACCCCCAAACTTATAACCACAATATCATGCCGCCTAAATCATGACGCCTAAATAATGCCGCATTTGAATCAATGATGAGGGTACGCTTTTATGCACAATTGAATTCATTATATTTGATATCTTTGTTTGATTAACCAATATTTGTTTGAATTAACAAATTTTCAAATTTCGCTTTTAGGGTTTTGTGATTTTAATTCATTATATGTGATATGTTTGTTTGAATTAACCAATTTTTGAATTTCATTTAGGGGGTTTTGTGAATTGATGGTTACAACAATCGGTATTTGCGGGTATCATCATTGATGAACAACCAAAACAAATTTGGGGCTTATCGATTATCTCCAAAAATTGCCAAATGAATACTGTATGAATTGGCAAATAGGTTCGTTTGCTTTAATCCATTTCCAACATTATCGTTTGCTATAATTTTCATTGTTTGTTATGCTTTAGGTGACAACCACTGAAATAATAGATAGTTGATTAGGTTGTTTCATAAACCATGTTTTGATATGTTTTTAGAATGCTATTTCGGTTTGCAAATTCTCCTATTTTTTTACAGGGCTTAAGGAAAAAAGGAATACAGAACTCGAGTACATCTCATACTCAGCAAGATGGGTGGGTTTGGGTAATGCCTCCTGGTTGAGACATGTTAAAAATAGTATGTGACAAAATAATGCTGTATGTTTGTATGTGGGGAAATAATTTTGGGTTTCATGTATCGTCATCTATCGTTATGCGTATGTTTAGTAAAATGAAAATTTTAAGCTGTTTGATTTCATTAGGTGTTTATGTTGGGTGTTAAATGATTTTTTTTTGTAGACAAGCTTACGAGATTTCTTTCAAGCTGATTCCGTCAAATACAAGTGTTTCTCATGTGTGATTTCATAAAATTATTATTGTAGCTGGACAAGAAAGATTGAGGACACTGATAAGTTCTTACTACGAGGGTGCCCAATAAATTCTTCTTGGTACGTAATGACCACATCTGCACTGTTGTCTCCTGCTTATTAGAGTATTTAAACATTTTTAAGGTATCATTACAAATTTCATATGGTTTAGTAAAATATATTATTTCTATTATATACTGTCGTAAATACAAAGTGAACTGATCATCATATTTATATTATTATTATGACTA
Organism: Artemisia annua; assembly: GCA_014162995.1. Lineage (NCBI taxonomy): Eukaryota > Viridiplantae > Streptophyta > Magnoliopsida > Asterales > Asteraceae > Artemisia > Artemisia annua. The sequence continues at coordinate 171,122 of LBNU01017986.1, read as the reverse complement.
AAAGCTTTTCAACCTTTTTAAGCATAATTCTTTGCAGTACAACTAAACTTTATACTCACTTTCATCAACTTTGTAGGTGAAACCTGCATGCTCTTTCACTAAAGAAGAAACCGAATACTTGACAAAGCGTATTCAAGATGGTGGAACTGAAGTTCTTTAGGTAAATAGGATTGGTTTACTTTAAAAGTGACAAAATGGATGGGTGGGTCAGAATAGGTATAAAATTTGTATGGGTCGAGACGCACAGGACTGGCTTTACCATAAATGCCTTAAGTCAAATATCTATACATCATTTGTTTACTTCAGTAGTAACTAAAACTTTGAATGTAATCTTGACGGTTGTTATGCAATGAAAATGCACTATCAACCGGTTCCCTTTGGAGCTATATTGTTGTGTTATTTTTTTCATCCATTAGAGGTAAATCATTATTTATATGCGACTATTACAGGCAATTGCTAGGGCTGCTTCTACAAAGTTATCAATGGTATGCCTCTTTATTCTTATCTAATAATGAGATTCATAGTTGAATAAGTTTTAAAGCCCATGGAAGTAAAACAGACAATCTGCCAACTTCATAGGCGTATGCTGCAGTTAAGTTTGCAGATTGCTGTCTCTATGGCTTAAAAGCTCAGCATGGAAAACTATAATACATTTGGAAATGTCATGACTATCTATGTATCTTTCTCCTCCTTTAATAATGTAATTGAACCATAGTTTAATACTGAATTAAAAAATATATTCATTACAAGGCATTTGCTATAAGCATTACGAGGCATTTGCTGTATGCATTTTTTACTTAAATTGGTATTATTTTTTACATCCCCCGCTTGCCGTATACTTGCAATTCTAATACTTTGTTGTGGTTTATGCATATAGTGCCTGTTTCAAGAATCAAGAGTTCGGCGGAATGTTTATCAAATCCCTTTTTATCAAGTCAATGAGGCATTTTGTGTAAGCATTTCTTTACTTTGAAGTTTATAACCTTCCTATTTCAATTATCAGATTCAACCATATAGCTGAATATATAGGTACTCACAACTCAAAACCATTTTAGGGACTTGCTAGAATCGCCAGATGTTAAATCGAGCAAATAAGAAATAAAAGTTACCCGTAATCTATTCCAAATGGAGTATTGTTTTGTAATCATAATTTATAATGCATTAATTACTTATTAGACACTGGAAAAAAGAGTTTATGTGGATTGACTTGACCCGTTCAGATTTGACTCATAATAAAAAACTACTCGTGATAAATTGTAAATTATATTACATGTTATACTAGCTACTCAATTTGCCACAGGTAACTACAAGAACATGCATATGTCATTTTGTGTTAATCGAAAGTCTTAGTCAGTATCTTATAATTATATTAACATAATTTTTTGTTCCCTATAATATGGAAAAAATACCTTCCATAAAATAATGGAAATAACATGTTGATATAAGAATTTTATTTTCAAGCGCGTGCACCTTATTATTTCCATAATTATTCTGCAAGACATGATCTTAATCGCCTAAATTATTGCTGTAATTTTGAGCCTACCCTCGACCAAGTTTTCTAATCTGCCTCGATCCATTGCTAATACTTGAGACTTTTAACGTGGGCCCGTTATGTTGCTACTCTACTACCCGTTGTGGGACACCGATAAAAAAAAGAGCTTACATAAAATTCTTAAATAAGCCAGAAGCCTAATAAAATATGCTTTCCTAAACGCTAAATGTTCTAATAAGCGAATAAAGTAATGGACAACAAAACAAAAAAGGCTAATCCAAACACCCCAATAGTTACATGCTCGTGAAGCATATAGGGTATGTTTGCATTTTCTGTCATTTTTCTAATTAGAATGTGTTTAGAATTTTATTTTTGTTTGACAGCCTCTTTGTTTGAAGAGTTGTGGAGGTTTGAGCCACTGGTAGTAAAGAAGAAGGTCTTGTGGCATCTTTTCATACATGATTGCTGGAAGTATTTTGGCGGCTATATTTGTTATTAGTCTTGGTGGCATACTTTTAATCTCAAGCATCTTTGACATGTTAATATGAAGAAATGACCACTCCGCTGATATTGCTACGATAATCAATACTGGTAAGTTAAATATTATCTTACTAATATGGTTTTTGTTTTTGGAATAAAAGGTAATGAAAAATTGAAAACTTGATTCGTTAACATTCAATTACATAGTTGTTATGGTGCAAGTGTTAAAGAAGTGTCTTTCACAATGATTGATTAGCATGATTTGGAATTTGTAGATTAAGTGAACGGTTTACTACATTAAGTGAACGGTTTATCATTCCCTTTTATAGTTCTATGTAATTCAGATCATGGGTGATTTCTATATTAATTTTATGTTATGTGCTTACCAATTTATAAGTTATGATACGCCATCTATTGCAAGTTTATAGTCTTTCGCATTGAGTAACTTCTGACCTTTATTTTGTTTATTAATTTGCATAAGCGTATGATGCACTTGACCCAAATGGAAACATCACAATCAAGTGGGATATCATTAGTTGGACCCCTGATGGCTACGTCGTAAGTATCAAGTTTTGGAGTTCATAATCACGAATAGTACACGTACATTTTAAGATCTTTAATGTTAATATATAGCTACTCATATATTTATTTTGTTTTCTACATGCAGTTGTAACAATGTATAATTTTCAGTAATATCGCCATCTTGACTCACGGATGGACCTCAGATTGCTTATGGGCTAAGAAATAGGTGATATGGAGCATGATGGGGATAAGTTTTTTTTAATCATTTTTTCCACAATAAAGTATATGTAATTTGCTTAAGTTTATTAAGAACAAGACCCGCTTTAACTTTATTGTATCAAACATTATATTCACAAACTTTGTTGCAATTTACATTTTTAATCTATTATCAAACCATTTGTACTATTTTTTTTTCTTCCTAAAAACAATTTCTTAACACTAGCCGCCCATCGGGCGGGCCTTGAAGCTAGTATATATATATATAACCGTTTGATAAAACGGTAATATTACCGTTTAACAAAACATGCATGCTCCACCTTTTTCTTTTTGTCAGATTTCCAAGCTCGTCGTCTGCACGAGCAAGGAACTTACAACGAGCTATGGCGAGGGGTTTGTGGTACCATGGCGAGGGGTGGCGAGCATAAAGAAGATCCACGTAGGAGTGGCGAGGTTGTGCAAAGAATGGCACCTCTGGCTCTAATTACAATGCGTTGTGGGATTTTAATTAATAATACTTGAGAGAACCAATTTAACATGCAATTCCATGTTGTCAATCGGCTCATTAGCTGCATATTACTAATATCATAATTCATAAATCAATAAACCCATGCATATTGTTTACACTTGCATTATTTCACATCATGCCGGATTATCATTAAACTATGTTATTAAAATCGTTAAACCACAACCAGTATTTCAATATGGCTCATTTTGAATACTTTGTAACAAAGTGATGTAAGCTACCTAGATATCTATTTTAAGTTTTAAACACCAATTTAACAAGTTCAAAAATCACTTGTCTAAAAACGCTTGTAACACCCGTTATGGCAAAACGAAGATTCAAAGTTATATTAGGTCAGACATTTTCGAATACTTTAACGTAACACCCCGCCTTTTTGGAGCATTAAACCCTCTTATTTACCTTATATCAGCGGAAGCGTCTACTCTTACACGTATTTTTCACATACAAAACAAATTATATAATATCAAACACTTTTCCAATAATAACGAACTTGCAAAACGATCATGCAGTTTGTAAATATTCACACAAGTGCTATTCAGTTACCACATATACTTATTCGATTCAATTATCAACAACCTAAATATAAATCAACGATTAAACTTATACCACAATACAACATATACCAACTATTCATATTTTTGTTCGATGCAACGGTCCCAACAATTCAACATATATAAATGTTCTTTATTAATAAAGAAACCCACTTTTCATGACAAACCCAACCTTGTTTGCTCTTGCAATATTTTCTTTTTTTATATGGCAAACCCGACCTGGTTTGCTCTTTCATGTAACGTTTATCATTACTCCAACGATTTCACAAGCATCCAAAATACTACACATACATTTAATAACACCATTCTATATGAACATATCAAATTTCACAACTTTCACATATAATCAAACATTTAAAACATGTAGCAAATTATTATCATTTAAATAAGTTTGCATAATAATGTTTTCAATAAAAAGTGCAATCCAATTTAAAAGCACATAAAAAATCACCTGCTAATATCTTATTAGCCTTCTCTTCTTGTCCAAATCAAATTCTCCTGCAATTTCCACAAGATATAACTTTTATCATACATCTTTAAATGTGACATTCATAGTCGACCGGTCGATTTTCTTAAAAATTGTTTTACGAGCTCATGTTTAATTATACTTCCAACTGCTATTCAAGCCCAATCTAATGCTTCCATTGATATCGTAATTAAGTACTAAGGCATCTAAATTACAAGGTATCTTCATTATAGTAATTGTTTAATTCAAAATTATTTGTACTACAATAGGCTTTAAGAATTAAAACCTGTTGTACGTGAAGGACTCGTGTATAGTACTCATATATAGTACTTAATATGAACCGAAATCGAATCGGTAATCTAAATGATGTACATAACACATGTAACTTAGCCAACCAAAATTCTTATATATGCAATTATTATTGAACTTAGATAAACTCGAATCTAGTGGTGGTACCTCAACTCGAACCGCAACTTTAACCAACAAACTGAAGTTGAATTGAGTGACGTCTTTCCTTCCGATCTCTCCCAGCAGCCTCTCACGTTAGGGTTTATAGTTATTGTATAACAAGATCAAATGGATAAGCAATAATGACAATCAAACACAAAAGTAAATCCACCAGTTGACACAGTCTTTTTCATGACCAGGTATTCACCATTAATTTTTGACAAATAAAGGGTTTAATTCACTGTATGAGAAAAGTGGATTATTGGAGCATCATCACAGTCAACACAGTCAAACTCACAATCCTCTGTTCATGCAGTCTCAAGAAACAGAGCACGTCATTCAAGAGTCTCACACATTTGCAGCTGCTCATGAAATCAAGCTTGATAAAGTGTAATATGATGTAAAGTTGTGTATTAGAAGTAGTAGTTAGTGTGTAGAAGGTTCTGTAGTTAGTTACAGTTTTCCCTCCAATTGTTATGTTTAAATATCTTTGTAAACCCTCATTTGTGATTAATCAATTCAATGACATTTTTCACCTTACTATGTGTTTTTATCATTTCTCTCAATTCTTTATATGGTATCAAAGCTTCACTACAACAACTGTGGTGAATAACTGATTCCGACCACCCCAACTACTTTTTCCGATCAAATAACAACTTTCCACCACCACAACCAACTTTCCCGCAAAAATTTTCTGATCAAAATTCATCAAAACCACCACAATCCACCATCAATTCCGCACAATAATCATCAAATATCATCTCAAATTCACTCAAATTCATTTCTAACACATCAAATCATCATCAAATTTCATGAAACTATCAATTTTCATCACAATGACATCATCAGAAACAACTAATCACAATACATCTTCATCACTGAATGATGATGTTACTTCACCATTTCATCCATTGTATTTCCATCCCAATAATCACCCTCATATGCTATTGATATCAAAGAAACTTGTTGGTTCAGAGAATTACAGTTCTTGGAAGAGATCTATGCTTATTGCACTTAGTGCAAAGAACAAGGTCAAATTGGTTAATGGAGAATATGAGGTACCACCACCTGCATCTGACTTGAGGATTCATTGGGAAAGGGCTAATGATATGTTGATTTCTTGGATCTTGAACACTGTTTCAGAAGAGATAGGTAATCATCTTACTTTTGTTGATTCAGCTTTTGGCTTGTGGACTGAATTCCATGAACATTATTCTCAATTAGATGGGCATCGAATTTATCAAATTGCTAATGAGATAGTTGAGCTTAAGCAGTCAAATTGCACTATAGAGGTCTATTATCATAAGCTTAAGGGTTTGTGGGATGAATCAGATGCAATTGAATCATCTTATGCTTGTACTTGTAAAGGTGTGTGTGCAAATGGTAAAGAAAATGGTGAAAGGGAGCAAAGAAAAAGGTTGATTCAGTTTCTCATGGGGTTGGATAGTTGTTATACCAATATCAGAGGGCAAATCTTGTTCATGCAGCCTTTGCCTGCTGTTGCTAAAGCCTATGGTATGTTAAGACAAGAGAAAAAGCAGAGAGATTCACCAAAACCTCAACCTACTGCTCCAATTGCTTTGAACACATACAGAAAAAATCACAATTCTTCTAACATAACCAATTCTTCATCTACACCACCCAACAATCCTGTACCAAACACTCAAAATGATAGAAGAGCAAATTTCAGGAAAGGAATTTTTTGTGCTTATTGTAAGAAGGAAGGTCATTCTAAGGAGGAATGCTACAAGCTACTTGGATATCCTCCTGGCCATCCACTTCATAACAAGTATTTGCCACCATCTCAGAGGAATGGAACATCAAATAGGAGTTCTAGAACAGTTCACATGGCAGTTGGTGAGAGTTCACAACCATTTGACAGTCCACTGCAACTTATGAACACTTCTTTGAACCAGTTGCTTCAACAAGTGTCAATGACTCTCAGGTTTATGCTAGAATGGATCAGTTGCAAACCAGTTGAATCAAGTGTTACTAATGATGCAGAATGGTCAAGTTGACACAACTGGTATGGCACCTCATATGGCAGGTATCTTATGCTTCTCTGACAATATCAAAATTCCTACTAAGATCACTGGTATTCATTCTTTTAATTCTATTGCCAAAATGCACTCATTCATTGCTTCCAACATTTCAAAGTCATACTTTATTTGGATTATTGATAGTGGAGCCACAGATCATATTTGTATATCACTCAGTCTTATGCATAATATCACAAAACTCAACACACCAATCACTGTTTCATTACCAAATGGTCATACTACATTAGTTCATTATATTGGTTCAGTGCATCTCACCTCCACACTTACAATTCATGAAGTTTTTTACATACCTACTTTCACATATAACTTAATCTCTATTAGTAAATTACTTCATAAAACACTTCATCCAGTCACCTTCACTCATAACAAGTTTGTGTTTCAGGCCCATGATGGGAACACCACACATGGAACCCTTCATGGAGGACTTTATCTCTTAGACCAAAAAACTCCTGTAAAGACACCATCTTCTACAATTCTCTCCAACATTAGCAACTCTGAGCTCTGGCACACAAGACTTGGACACACTCCTGTACAAACACTTAAGAAAATCAAAAACATTTCATTTCCTTCATGTACTTCTGAAAATAAATGTACAGTTTGTCCTTTGGCAAACATCACATTTTACCATTTCCTGGTAGTACTTCACATGCAAAAGACAAGTTTGAATTGATTCATCTTGATGTATGGGGCCCATATAGGCATTCCACAATGAATAAATGTACATACTTTCTCACTGTTGTTGATGATTTCTCAAGAGCCACTTAGACTTATTTGTTGTCAAAAAAACATCATGTGTTTTCAACCTTTCAAATATTCCATAAATCAGTCCAAACACAGTTTAATGCTAAAGTTAAAACCATTAGAAGTGATAATGGCACTGAATTCATTAATTCTCCATTCACAACATACCTTCAAAACCATGGAATTACACATCAAACCTCCTGTCCATACACCCCACAACAAAATGCCAGAGTTGAAAGGAAGCATAGACACCTTCTTGAGATGGCCAGATCAATACACTTTCAAGCTCCTTTTCCTATTCATTTTTGGGGATACAGTCTTTTAGCTTCTACGTATATCATTAACAGACTCCCAACTCCCATTTTACAAAACAAAAGTGCATATGAAGCACTTCACAATTCACCACCTCAACTTGATCACATGAGAGTCATAGGATGTTTAGCTTATGCTTATCATCACACCACAGATAAGTTTGATGCCAAAGCAACCCCAACCATTCTCATTGGCTACCCACCAAATCAGAAAGGATACCTTTTATATGATCCATCCACTCATAAAACAATCACAAGCAGAAATGTGTTATTTGATGAGAACAAATTTCCTTTTGCAACACCAAAACCATCATCACCTTTATCCCCAAAACCCCCAATTCATCATTCAACTCAATTTTATCCCACACCTCCAATTTCAACCACCACAATTCCTATACCCACACCACTTTCATCACCATTACCAACACCTGAACATGCACCATCATTTGCCTCAGAATCACCATCATCACCACAGCCTGCATCATCACTAAATGAAACAGTTGACCAACCACAAACACAACCTATTCCGTCATGTACTGAAACATAAGTACATTCATCCCTACTCAATCACCCACCACCTCAGAACCAGTTCATTCTTCACTACCTTAGCCTGCTCCTAGACTCTCCACAAGAACCAGAAACATACCTTCAAAACTAAAAGATTTTCACTGTCAACTCGCATAAACATAAATTTCACCATTCACATTACTTTAATTATTCAAACTTAAGCTCCAAATCATCTCATTTCATTAATGCTATTGATACACACATTGAACCAACCACCTTTCACCAAGCATCCAAACACACAAAATGGAAAGAAGTAATGAATAAGGAAATAGAGGCACTAGAAAAGAATAGTACTTTGGAGCTTACACTCTTACCACCTGGAAAGCTGGCTATTGGAAGTAAATGGTTGTACAAAATCAAGTTTCATGCTGATGGGAGTATAGAAAGGTACAAAGCCAGACTTGTGGCAAAAGGTTTCAACCAAAAGGAAGGGGTGGATTACACAGAAACCTATGCACCAGTGGCCAAGATGGTAACAGTCTGTTAGCTATTGCAGTTCATCATAACTGGATCATTGAACAAATGGATGTCAACAATGCTTTTCTCCATGGTGATCTTCATGAGGAGGTTTACATGCAAGTTCCTCAAGGTTATTCTCATACTCTTCCACCTAATACTGTCTGCAAGCTTAAGAAATCTCTTTATGGGCTCAAACAAGCTAGCAGGCAGTGGTTTGAGAAGTTGACTAGTTTTCTACTCTCTCTTGGTTTTAAACAAAGTTATGTTGATACATCACTGTTCACACTTAAGTCAGCTCAAAAGTTTATTACTCTTCTAGTCTATGTGGATGATATGTTGATTGCTGGCAATGACAATGGCCTTATTCAGAAGATAAAAGGAGCTTTACATGAGAAATTCAGTATTAAAGATCTAGGTCCTTTACATTACTATCTTGGAATTGAGTTTCTAAGAAATGAAAAAGGTCTTGCTATGACCCAAAGAAAGTATGCTCTTGAATTGGTTACTACAACTGGTGTACTAGATATTAAACCTTCAGCTATTCCTCTTAACCCTGTCAAGAAGTTAATCACAGATGAAGGTGATCCTCTACCAGATCCTACTCTATATAAAACTTTAGTTGGGAAGTTGCTTTACTTGACCATCACCAGGCCAAATTTGTCTTTTGCAGCTCAAAGTTTAAATCAGTTTCTTGAGGCTCCTACAACAACTCATATGAAAGCTTTGATCAAAGTCATTAGATAAATTAAGTTATCTCTTAGTCAAGGTTTATTTTTCCCAGTCACCAATACTTTACATCTTAAGGCCTATTGTGATAGTGATCGGGCAAGTTGTCCTTTTTCAAGAAGATTAGTGACTGGTTATGGGATTTTCTTAGGTTCTAGCTTGATTTCCTGGCAATCTAAGAAACAGAATGTGGTTTCTAGATCTTCCACAGAGGCTGAATACAGAGCATTAGATGATACTACTTGTGAAGTAACATGGGTTCATTGTTTGCTAAAGGAATTTGGTCTTACTGTTCCTACTCCCATTTACATGATATGTGATAATGTTTCCTCTATAGCATTGGCATCTAATCCAGTGCATCATGCTCGAACCAAACACATAGAGATTGATTGTCATTTTGTGAGGGACAAGATCAAAGCAGGTCAGATTCTACCATGTTACATTCCTACCAAGCATCAAATAGCTGACATTTTAACAAAAGGACTCAGCAAGCCTCTTCATTATAACTGTTTGTCCAAGTTAGGCATGTGTAATGCTTACACACTGCCAACTTGCGAGGGGGATATTGGAGCATCATCACAGACAACACAGTTAAACTCACAATCCTCTGTTCACGCAGTCTCAAGAAACAGAGCAAGTCATTCAATAGTCTCACACAAGTTGCATCTGCTCATGGAATCAAGCTTGATAAAGTGTAATATGATGTAAAGTTGTATATTATAAGTAGTAGTTAGTGTGTAGAAGGTTCTGTAGTTAGTTACAGTTTTCCCTCCAATTGTTATGTTTAAATATCTTTGTAAACCCTCATTTGTGATTAATCAATTCAATGACATTTTTCACCTTATTATGTGTTTTTATCATTTCTCTCAATTCTTTATATGGATCAAGTAAAGGGAGGGACGTCGGAGAGAAATTCGCCGGTGGGAAGAAACGTCGATGGAAGGGGTAACGGGCCAGTTAGTCGCATTCGCATGAATACTGGACCAAAATAAGCCCACTCAAAGGCTCAGAAATTTGGCAATATTTTAATCGGAAGTGATGGTCAGTGTAAGCTTGTATAGTATATATTGAGTAATACGCTCAAGAGTTGGTGATATTTAAGAACTTAATTGGGACACTCAAGAGTTGGTGATATTTAAGAACTTAATTGGGCTCAAAACTCTCGTTAAATTCCTGTCAAAAGCTAAGAGTCCAACCCATATCTAACTTATCAATTCCACCACGTATGCTTCTAAAATTCTAAAGGCATATAACATAACTTACTATATCTATTTAATGATAATACAAAAACCACCCTTAAGGATTTATCTAATTTATATTTAGTCCAAAAAGTTAAAGAAGCCACAAATTTAAGAAAAATTTCAGGTATTACATTAAAGTGCATTATCTAACTAAAACTTCTCCAAAAGTTTAAATCAGCTGGGAAATCCTGACGATGTGCACCTCTTTTGGATGCCGAATGACCTTCTTTAATTACCTTTCCCAAAGCAATGAACACTTGTTTCTGTGACCTTTAGCCAAGATTGATCCAATGACCAATTTCTCTAAAGCACTCATAAACCGATCAACTGAACGTTTGTGGTGAGAGAATGATAACATTACACAATGCTCCAATGCTATTAACAACTGAAACTTGATGATCGTATATGTTAATGGATGTGATGGCATGCATATTGTCTAAACTAAACTTGATGTTTAGCCCGATCGGCCAACGTTATGTTACAAGTACCCAACATACTTGGTTGCGCGATTTTAGGAGTGGTTTGAGGCTACTAAGTATTACATTATTGTTGTGTATATGATGCTTGTTGGAAACATCACCGAGTGATTTAGTATTAGAATTAGAGTTAGTTATATAAAAGACTACTACCTAGTACCTACGTGAATAAGAAGATGCATGGAATGTGGATATTAATAAAAAATAAATAAATATTGTAAATACGAAACCTTGGTATGGATTTCATGCAAACTATGGATGATTAAAGTTTTGCTATCATTTTAAGGTGTAGTGGTTTTTTTTTTTTTTTTTTTTTTTTTTTTTTTTTTTTTTTTTTTTTTTTTTTTTTTTTGTTAGCTAAGAGATGTGTGGGGGCCATGTGGGACCTATGGCTTTTAGTGTGTCTTAATGGGGAGAGGAGGACATTTTAGGCCTTGTAGATATAGACTTATTAGTGGAAATAAGTGGGCTCCACATTAAAAAGAAATATTATTATATACTTGTGTGGACCCTTGTGGACCCAAACCCTTAGCTAAGGGAAAAAAGAAACACTCTCTTCCTTAAATGGTTTTTCTAAAGTTACATACATGTTTTAAAAGTCCTATTAAAATATCCCTATCAGGTAGTTGCTATTATTCATGAGATGTTTCTAAACTGTGTTTATGCAAATCACAAAGATCGAATACGTACTTTGACAATGGATATAAGAATAGTATTAGCTGCTGTGAAATATATGTATATATAGTTGGTCTCACAAATTTAGGGACTTAGTAGATGGGAAATTTAATAACATCATATAATTCTAATTTGTTATTTAAATGATGACGGGCTCAGGGCCGTCCCGTGGTATTTGAGGGCCCTGTGCCATACTTACACTGTAAGTTTTATAAGCGCGAACACTTTATGTGTATGCAAAATAAGTCTATAAGGTGCAAAAAAAAAAAAAAAAAAAAAAAAAAAAAAAAAAAAAAAAAAAACTTTTTATTAAGTTTTTAAGAACATAGGAGACACAAATGATTGTAATTTGAAATTTTTTTCGACAATATATGACAGTCTTTTAAAATTTTGTAGTAAATAGTTTTCTCTGGGCTAAAATGGTCAATGTTGTAAACCTTATATTACTATTTTGGAGATAAAATTGAAAATTTAAGAGAAGGATGTAAATATCTAAAAGTATAAGGTGTATACTGTAAATTACTTAAAAGTCATATTCTTCGCTAGGTGAAACAGATCTATATCCCTTGTTCATAAAACCAAGGGTTTTCATCTTTTCTTTTTCTATGAATCAAGGAATCATTAGTTTTACAAAACAGAAGTATCAATTATATGCTAGAAATCAAATTAAGCAAGTATTGGTAGCTATAATTACATGGCTCTGTCTAAAATTATGGGGCCCTTACCGATTTGGAGGCCCTGTGCGGTTGAGCACCTTGCACATGCTCAAATCCGGCCATGATTTAGTGGTAAGTTAACTGACTTTATCACAAAAGGTCTAGGGTTCAAATCCAATTATGTACACATTTGAAGGTGACTAAAGAAAGGGTTGAAAAAGTCATGAGGATATCTCGATGTTGTATACATCTTAGTCAAAAACTCGTCTTTTCTAAATAATATAAACAGAGAAAACCTCATCCGTTTATCGTTTATGAAATGCTTAACTAGCGTTTACATTTCATGTACGTAACATTTAGCAATTGACATTTGCAACTCTTCAACATCATTCGAGATGACAACAACATCATACCAGTTCCACTTAAATAAATTAAGATTAAAATATTGATCGGAAACAAGGGGAAAAAAATAGGGTAACTTTAGAAATAACATTTATTTTAGAAAGAAAAACTATTGTTAAGACAACTATTTAAAAAAAATGTGAAAGTAAATAAAAGATTGAAATTTAAATTTTAAAAAAAATATATTTTTTTGTAGGAGAGATATTTATACTAGTGACATCTCTCTTGCACCTAGATATTCCTTCTCATCTAAAGAAAAACACACTTAAAAGTTTTTAAAACCACATAGTTTACACGTCATCAAAACCATGAAACCCATACTTATTATCTAAATTTATATTCTTCTTCTTAATTATCATCATTTGTAAGTTTTTATAACAACTTATTTCTATATATATTGCCTTCTAAAAGCAGCTTATTTTAAAGAGCTTAATCCTAGATCTTGGGTTTTAACTTTGTTAATATACAGTGTTTGTAATTTACTTATCATAGAGCTTATGAGTTTGATCAAATAAGCTCTTAAGGGAGTGTCTTGGGAACCCCCAAACAGCTTATTTGTGTCAAATAAGCTGTTTTAGAGAAACCCATGTGGAAGAGCTTATAAGTTTGATCAAATAAGCTGTTAAGGGAGTGTCTTGGGAACCCCCAAACAGCTTATTTCTGTCAAATAAGCTGTTTTAGAGAAACCCATGTAGAAGAGCTTATGAGTTTGATCAAATAAGCTGTTAAGGGACTGTCTTTGGAACCCCCAAACAGCTTATTGGTGTCAAATAAGTTGTTTTAGAGAAACCCATGTGGAAGAGCTTATGAAAAAAGAGCTTATTGAGCTCATAAGCATACAAAAAATGATTTGAATAAGCTAACCCAAACACCCCCCTAAAAAGACATAAGTTGTTTGGATACTCATAATAGCTTATCTTTAATTTGAAATGTGGAAATTCGGTAATTACTGTTTAAGGAAGAGCATTCGGTTTAGAACTATTAGTAGACTGGCTTAGCTGTTCTTGATAGTTTCGCTTTTTTGGCGTTCATGCCGTTTTGTTATGATAATTCAGCAAGTGTTTGAAATGGAAACTGTAAAAAGGATGGTTCATGTGATTAAGTAGCTGCTGTAGTCCTAGACCACTAAACGATATACAATCACGCCATTAGGGTTCTCTATCTGATTATTGCGCTTTAGGTCCCAAAAATTCAGTTCTCAGTTTTCGGTAGAATGAATCAAGTTCTAAATATCTAGAGGTCGGATAATCAGCTCATGAGTAGCTGCACCAAATTGTGTCAAGAATAATAAGCCCATGTGTGAGATCCTCATTGATAGTTGTTTAGATTAGTTTGTACTCGCAATTGCATGATTGTGTCACTCTGTTGAATCTTAAGGCCACTCAGGTGTTTGGGCGTGTGTTCTCTGTATGTTATTGTAGTGATTTCTAGTGTTTGCGTTAAATACGATAATTTTGTTTCGTCAATTTAGGAGTAGTTGCGACAAATGGTGTGAGAATAATAATCACACAAGTGAAATATTCAGCGGTAATTGTCTTAAATTGCGTTGAAATTTGTACTAGTGAATTGCATAATGGTGCTAGTTGATTGTATCTTGAAGCTAAATTTTGAGTATTATTTCTAAGTATGTTATGATTTGTGTAGGATAGACGGATAGTACAATGTCAACTTCTGCACGAAAAAGGCTAATGAGGGATTTCAAGCGATTACAGCAAGACCCTCCCGCAGGCATTAGTGGAGCACCCGAAGACAATAATATAATGGCGTGGAATGCTGTGATATTTGGGTAATTAATAAGTTGAAATGAATCTGCGAAAAGAAAATAACGTTATTTAAATATCTGTTATGACGACGTGTAATAAACTAATAAATATTTGCTTTTCATTGCAGCCCTGATGACACTCCATGGGATGGAGGTATTCTCATTTCCTTTTATTATTTGCATACGAGCACAGAGTCAAAAACTTACTTTCAATATGACGATTCGTTGGTACATATGTTATTTTTGTTAACTTGTCATTTAACTACCAGGTGCATTCAAATTGGCCCTAACTTTCTCAGAAGATTATCCAAATAAGGCACCGGTTGTGCGGTTTGTTTCTCGTATGTTCCACCCAAACAGTAAGTACTTATAAGCTTTACAAAACTCTCTCATCTACTTGCATCAAGCTGTCAGATTTTACCCTTAACAAAGGCCTTCTTAAACATCGAGGATATTCATATGCATTTGGTTCTAAGTTTTTGCTCATGCCCACAGTTTATGCCGATGGAAACATCTGCTTGGATATTTTACAAAATCAGTGGAGTCCTATATATGATGTTGCTGCTATTCTTACTTCTGTTCAGGTGATTGTTTCACAATAGCTGTGTCTCTGTGCTTTCTGTCATATTATTTATTGTCCGTGCATTTGCGAACATTGGTGGTAATACGAAACCATCTTGTTTCAACATGCTAATTATTGTCTTGTGTTCTGATGGAATTTGTTCTACTGTATGACAGTCATTGCTCTCTGACCCAAACCCAAACTCCCCAGCTAATTCTGAAGCGGCACGAATGTTTAATGAGATGAAACGTGATTACAACAGAAGAGTACGTGAGGTTGTTGAACAGAGCTGGACTGCTGACTAATCAAGCATGATGTGGTAGCGTCTTTTCATGGCCCGTCTGAGTGAGTTTTTGTTCCACATTCTTTTCAAAAAACTTGTTCACGTGCAATGCTTTCTAATTCAATTTGTGTATGTTGTCTTCAAAACTCTCTTTGTGAATGTTGTATCTGTTTTACATTATTAAACAATAATTCAGGAACTTAGCACCAGATTCGTGTTGTTTAGCATTAGTTATGTTTATGTAAATGCATGTACCTGTCTTTGACTGCAAATTTTCAAAAATCCTACTTAGACTTTTTGTTTTGTAGAAGTACCAAAAACACCACTTTGTAGAAATGAGCGATTTTGGACATACACCTTAACGGATGCCACTTATCTCATGGTTAAAGATGGAAATATTTAACCATTTACTTAGGTAATTTAGTCTACTTGGATTATACATCAAACTTGCCAAAACACTTACTATCTCCGAAGTTTTTCAGAAATTAAAAAGCATCATACGCGACTATTTCAAATCAACCCAATCAAGAATTAACATCATGGTAACTTTAATGCTTAAAGATTGATAATTATAATTTTATTCCATGCCCAACCCCTACAAATGTACCAAAACTATGATTCACCGTGCTTTTCCACCAAGAAAGTGAATAAAATTCTCATTTAAGTAGGACAATATTAATAAACATCTTAACTAATTTGTACTGAGGTTGCCACTGCTATTCCAACCTTCTTGAACTTGTACCGAATATTGCATATTCCAAAGAACATCTTCGATGGATGGACGCGCACTCACATCATCGTTAAGACAATTAATTGCTATTTGAGCAGCGGTTTTTATGGACTCGTAAGCAAAAGTTCCTCTGATTGACGAATCTGTCACTTCTTTGAGTCTGTTTGGTGACTCGGTTAAACCAATTTCTAGCTGAAAACATGAAAACCGCTGACTGGATTAGTTGAGTTATGATGCTTTAAATAAGAAGAACGATCAAATAGAAATTTTGATGACTTTACCTCGTCCTTGAGTTCGGTTATCTCATCTTCTGAGTTGACCGGTTTTCCTGTGATGAGCTGTAGGATAATGACTCCGAATTGATATATGTCATCTTTTTCTGGATTGGTAGGTCTGCAAAATCAGAAATTGTATGTTAGGGTTGACCTATGAACAGTTTCTGGTTTGGTTGATGTACAACAACAACATACCCTATCCCGCCGGGGCAGGGTATGGGGAGTTAGAATGTAGACGGATCCTACCCCTACCCAGGATAACCCAAAGGTAGGGATGATATATTAGATATAATTACAAAACTATTCTCTTACAGGTCACTATAATACTATAAGACACTGTAAGCACTCGGGGGAATTTCATCACGTTCGACCCGTTTCCTTTTAGCTATTTTTTCTTATCTTATTAATTGACCCATTTGACTGATAAGAGTAAACTATAACCCAAATTGACCCATTCATTAGGGAATGGATCGAATTGTCGCATCTAATTCCTAGAATCTAAAGCTAGAATCATTGACATTGTTTAATAATTTATTGTATAAAACAAATATAGACCATTTACGAAATCAGATGTCATACCTGTGCGAAACCTGGGAAGAAGCATCGTGTGTGTTTAGAGGGCTTTCGGAACCTGTCTGCTAAGAAAAATTTCAATGTCCAGAGGTTAGATCATGTCTTATTGAATGTGATAAAGTTTCAAGAAGTTACCTTTGGTGATATTGAAATGTTGTAACTACTGATTTTTGCAGTAAGATTATCATCCAACAACACCGTTGCAATATTTAAATCATTCCCGAATATCCCATGTTGAGTTCCAGTGTGCAAGAATTGAATTCCTCTAGCAATTCCCATTGTCATTCCCATTCTGTGTGGCCATTTCAAGAAATCTTTTTTCCTCGGATCTGTTACAAACCCAAAAGTGATATATAAGTATTTGGTTTTCAAACCATTGTGCAATTCTGAATTAGAAATTAGTATACGATATTATACCTGTAAGGTGGTCTCTCAACGATCCGTTTGAAACATTTTCAAGAACAACAAAGACAGTGCTGCCTGAGTTGGGATGATCCACATACGTGACAATACAATGACCAAGAACGCTCACTAGATGTCGATGTCTAAGCTTAGAGATCACTTCCATATGTTGTTGCAAGGTTTGTGGTGAATGCTTTTGTTTTAACTTTAAACATTTGATAAGCACGATCGTACCATCCCTCAACCACCCTTTATATAGCTACACCCGAAAAGAAATATAATAAATTTAGAAATAAGAAATGATAAGACCAAACTTTTCAATAGAACAACGGGATCAAGCTGCTTACTTGAGCTTGGGATCCTTCTCCCACCAGATTCACAGAATCAAAGTTGTCTGTTGCCTCTTCAATTTCTTCGAGTGTGAATACGGTATATGGTGGTAGGCCTAGCGCCGCTGTCCTCATTGTTTGTGGTCTACGCCCTCCTGGACCTGGACCTGCATTTTTGTTGGTAAGAATGTGTAGTGGCAAAATGGGTAGGCTGGGTAACCGGTTTAAAAGACTCAAGTGGGTTAAAGTTGGAACGAGTCATTCTTAGTAGAGGCAATCTTAGGTTGAGTTGACCACAACTTTTTTGTCCATCCTTCAAATAACTGGTGAGTTAATTATGATTACCAAAAGAATATAGTTATAAACTTATGATAGGGTATTTTCAAGAAAATTGAAACATGATTTTCAGCCTGTAACTTTTTTCTTTTGGCTAATTTTCGTGATTTGACATTTTGACCCGTGTGAGATAAACTACAACCCAAATCGACCTATTCATATTTAAACAAGTCATATAGACACAAAACTTAAGCCTTCGGTAGGCAAAAGACAACAGTTTACGCGAAGTGTGCATACATTTTAGCATAAGATAAACGATCAAAGCAAGAGTTTTTACCATCTTTAGCTATCGAAGAAGGAGCACTAGCAGCATTCTTGTTGAAAGCAAAACTATCACTTCTGCCTTCTAAAACCCTTCTCGCTGCTCGTCTTCTATAAATACCCAAAATCAACAACCCAACTAACCCTACAATTCCCACAATACCCCCAATGATACCAAGAACTAGACCGAGCTTCAGAGTAGTCTCTTCTTTCTTTTTTTCACCATTTTTCCTTGTAGGCATAACTGCTATTGCTTCTTTTTGACAAAACTTATAAGGGTGTTGATACTTTGATCCTGAAGTTGCGTTTATGCAATTCCACATACTAATAATCGTTCGGTTCGCTGAGTTTGATCCAATACAAGACGGTAACTTCCCAATCAAAAGGTTATTAGAAACATCAACAAATCCTAGTTTAGTGGCACATTTCAAGTTTGTAGGCATTGAACCACTAAACTGATTATTCGCTAAATTTAGATACTGAATCGAAGAGAGTGAAAACAACGACGAAGGCAGGGGACCCACAAGTTTATTTAAGGAAAGATCAAGTCTTTCAAGCTTAACAAACTTCACAAAATCAGTAGGCATTTGAATCCTAAGTGAATTATTCTTTAATGTAATTGACACTAGACTATAACTCAAAGAAGGGAACTTTGGTCCTAAATGATTACTACCCAAATCAAGTACTTCAAGATTCTTTAACCCTTTGAGATCTAAACCACTCCCATTCAACAAATTATGTGACAAATCAAGAACAGTCAAATTCTTGATAGATGAAATGGTAGGAGGGATTTCACCATTAATGAAATTAGAACTAAAGTTCATAACTTCAAGTGACCAAAACCTATCAACCTTAGGTGGTAGAGTACCCCACAAACCTAGGGACACAAGTGTCAATTTTTTCAAAGATGAAAGCTTAGTAGCAACTGTAAACAAAGAATCCATGGAAAAACTTGGAGAAAGCTTAGAAGCTGTTTTATTGCCAACTATTGTAAGCTCAGTGACATGATTACCTGAACAAACAACCACAAGATTTGGATTTGAAGGAAGAAAACAAAAGTTAGTCCATCTGCTCCATCCTTGAAGCACTTGTGGATACTCAAGTTTTTGTTGCACTTGAAACAAGATTCTTGAATCAGCTGAACTTAGTTGAGCAAGTGAACATGGAAGCAAAATGATGGAAAACAAAGCTAAAAAGATGAAAATACTACTTTTACAAAAAACCATGATCAAATTTTCCATTTTTTTAGCTTGATCAAGCTTCAAAGGCTCAAATCCATGAATCTTGACTTTGAACTATTTTTTACTACTATCTTGGACACTTTTAAGAGATTTGTGCAATGAATGAAGCAGTTAATGCAAGTGTATATGTGTTCAGAATGATGAATTTAATGTTTCCTGAAATGGGTTACAGCTAAAAAGTGAATTAAGACAAGGGTTTTTCTAAAGATTGAAACTTTTTGCATGAAAGTATAAAACTTTGGGATTTGAAGTTAAGTTGCAAAAGAATGAAAATGATTGAAAAGCTATAGAAACTTTTGTTGAAAATGATGAGTTTGAAGTGTGTGTAGTGTTGGAGATTCTAAAGCCAACATGGCTTGTTCCAAGGTCTATCTGTATTTTGATATATTTTAATGACTAATGAATATTTTTATATTCACTTATTCAGGCGGTTCAGAAAGAATTTACTACTAACTTGTTTGGATTTTTTTGGATTTGTATGCATCATGGATTTAAGGGACCTATTATTAAATATTAAATTTACTATCAAAGATTCACCATTCATACCATATCTTTTTATCAAGTAAAATAAAAGTTATGAAACAAATCCATTATCATTGTTTTGATTTTAGAAGAATTTTTCTTTCTCTTCCTTTTTTCTTTGTAGTGAAGTTGCTTATTTTGTTAAGAGGGTGCAAAATGAGACTTCTATCGATATAGTAACTAGCTAGCCGAACCGGGATAGAAATTACGAATGAGTGGTTTACTTCTGGAAACTAGATTGTTTAGTGGTATGTTTTGACAAAATGAGTTTGTTAAGTTATGATCTACATATGGACATTGTCCTCTTTCAACAACAACAATACCCAATCCTACCTAGATAAGGTATGGGATTTATCATCCTTTTTCTTGTACTAAAAACGCGTTGTGTCATTACAAAAGACGGACGCTTACTCATTCCCCGAACAACACTTTATTCCACAGCCAGTGCAGAATTCGCATAAGGTGTTAAAGCAAAACTCAATTTGTTCTTTTCTTCTTTTCCTTTTTTTATTTTCTTTATTTTTTATTTTTATTTTTTCCCCCCAAGAATAGTTTATGACATTTTGAACGACTAATCCACGAGGTAAAGTCCTTGTTTCTTTTAGGAAGGTTGTCGTGATCGTATAAGAGTTTTTTTGCTCCTAGCAAGAATTGAACTTGAAACTTCTCACATTTTCGTAATGATAGTTACAAAAATTTTACCGCCAAGCCACCGTGGTCAATATGTGTTTGATTCATGTTCAAACTTCTAATCCTTGTTAGAAAACTAAATAAACTCATTCATCTCTACACATGCATTAAAATATTTTGTATACAAAGGTTATTAAATTGCATGCAAACAAGCTATAATAATTGATTCACTTGTCAATAATAGTAGTAGTATGAACTTAATGTGAAAGTCAACACGTTTTAGAAGTCAACCACATGGAGAGCATACCCCGGCGGTTCCTATGTTGACTCATCTGTATGGTCGAGTTATGCCGGTGACTAATGCCTGCATGTGCATTCCTGATTTCCTTAGCATTTATATCCACTTGTTCAATATTAAAAAGCAAATGTGGTTTATATATTTAGTGTTGTTATGGCAAAATAATGTATGATACCGGATTTAGATCTACCTAGCTAGTCATATGTTGTAAAATCATAAGATGAAACTTTAAATCTTGCAATCTTGGATGTTTCAACTTTTGGAACCACACAACCTAACCATCTCCCTAATCTAGATTATAAAATGATAATACTGGCTCATGTAAGTTGTGAGAGTAACTGTTAATTGTAACTGCATAAATAAGATTTTACATGCATAATTACTCTATGTAATGTTTTTAAAACCCGGGTTGAAGCGACCGGTTAGACCGTGACCGCTTGGGCTATCGGAAGTCAGTTTTGGAAAAAAAACACTTGAACCAACAATTGAACCGTGAACCGGGAGCTCGTTCTCAGTTTAAAATTTGGTTTTTAAAACATTAACTCCATATGATGCATATAATATTTTACATGCATTACTCCATGATGTTGATTATAAAATGTAGGTCATGTTTTTAGAATTTCTTTTTAAAATTAAAAGTTACTCCTACAACTTATTTTGAGATTTAGTTAAATGTGTTTTCTCATGTGTTCTTCTGATCTCTCATTAGTATTATTTTGTATATAACCAGTGTAATTAAACATTGGAATTAATTAGCAATATTTTGGTGCCTAATCCAAATATTAAGTCAATTTAAAGGAGGACAAACAAGTTACTTGCACTTCTAGATCTCTACTCCTAATTTACACCAATATTTTGGCTCAGTTAGTATCTCGGCTCCTCACTAATTTCTTGTAAATCCTATGATTTTTCTAATAAAGTGATGTTTATAAATAAAAAAATAAATAATAATAATAATAATAATAATAATAATAATAATAATAATAATAATAATAATAATCAGTAATTTGAAGTAACAAAGAAATAATAATAGTTCAAATCATAAATCTTCATGATTACGTAGAAAACACTTAAATCATTAAATAATCTTGATTAAGGATCATATTCTTTAAACAACTTGACTAGAAGAATCACATTCTAATTGACACCCCTTTTCAAATAATAATATGAAATCCTTTTGAAAATTTCTACATTATTCACCTTTAAGCTATTTTAAATCTCTAAATTTATTCATTTATTGGTTCCCTAACATTCATTCCAATAGTTACCTTTTTATCTATTAAAATTATGTTAATTATATAATCATAAATATAATATTATTTTATATTAAATCACATCTAGATCAAATGCTAACTTTGAAAAACAATTTTAAACAAAGGTGCAAACTTATCCACTCCCTTATTTTCATATTTGCACCACTTTATTTTTTTATATTTTTCTATTGTATTTTTTTGTCAGTTTGTTTCAGAAATAACAGGCATGGCGTATAATTTTTTTCAATTTGTTCAAGGAAAAAAAATGTTTCAATATATTTTTACATCATGGAAGGGTGCAAATAAAGTGAGAAACCGTTAGACTAAGTGTAATTGTGAGCACACACGATCATTGTCACCATTGCAACATTAGTATCAACTCAGCTTTCTCTTTAAATAAACTTTTTCATGACCAACTTAGTGTAATAAGACGATCGCGATTACTACTAAAACATGCCACACTTAAACTCAAACAAACCACACAAAAACCATTTAACAAAAATACCCACACACACAACAAACTCACACGACTTGATTGTTCAGTCGACTGAGTCCTCCTTTTTTGGCTTAGGAGATGCGTCCATTTAAAAGGCCGTAGTGAGGGACAACACGTCTGTTTGTGGAGTGACTGAGTCCATGAACATCCATTACGGATGGTCTTAAACAAAAAGAGTAAAGTTTTCTATCTTTTCACTTGGTTAATTGTATGTGTCTTCACCCCTAAAGACAAGAACATTAAGTTTAGGTACAACAGCCCACATGGAAATAATACCTTAAAGTGCCCAAGCTATTATTCAATCATAATGAGTGGGATTCAGCTAGCTTATGTATTGTGGTTATTCTTTTTTGTAAAATTACAGCCGTTTTTTTTTATATAAAAAAACGCTTTATCTTATTTGTCGTACGTTCTCTGTTCAAAAATTTTTTTTTGTCGTACGTGACAACAGACTCAAATTTCATAAATCTAGTTGATCATTAATCCGACATGACAATGTAAAACGAGGAAAATACCTTGAATTGAATGTGTTGGTGATATATCGATGTACTTTTAGAAAGGAAAAAAAAATCTAATCAATCATTAACCCGACATGACAATGTAAAACGATATGACACGACTCAAATTTCATTATGTAAAACGACACATGACATGACTCAAATTTCATAAATCTAGTCAATAATTAATCCGATATGTTGATGTACTTTTAGAAAGAAAAAAAAAATGCCGATTCATATTATGTGGTACAATTTATGTAATGACAGCTGGCAAATTGGGTACCTGTTAAGACCTGTTAAAAGAAAAAATGTACTATGCAATTTTTTTATTTTTTAAAATAATTGTTTTTAGTATTCTAGGGTTCAATATTTAACTTATTTGATACATAAAACGTATAACTGTCATACTCAAACCACCAAAGCCAAGTGTTAAACAAGTCGTTTTCATGTTTGAAACTTATGTTATTCGCGCGCTCCAAACCTGTTAAGACCTGTTAAGACACGATTTGACAGCTCTAGTCTGACAACAGTGTCCCTATGCTTTAATTTAGTCGAGAAAAAGATAGAATGGTATCAAGAAAATTAATGCAAATTAGCTGTACAAATACTCAACAACTGTCTACTTAAATTTTAATTAGATCCTTAAAAATATACTATACTATATGCCTTTCAAGTGCAAGACTTATGTCCCACTTGATACTTGTTTATTAATCTTAGCATAATCAAAATGTTACGATATTGATTACGACTTAATGTACATGTTCCCATAACTAACAATTTAATATAGCAGCCTAAGATTATATCAAGTCCTAAAAAGAAAAGAAAAGTTCCAATGAATTACGTAGTAATTAAATTTGATAAACTAATTATCATATCATACATAGATGGCAAACATGCTCAGAACTTAGAAGAGACCGAGGGGGTTGTGGCCATCTCAAATTTTTTGACCCTATGTACATTTTAAATATAGTTATGGTCATTTTTAGTACAAAAATTTCAGCGCGATGTATATTTGCTCCCTTAAAATAAATACTTTTCAAGTTGACCTTTCTAGCAACAACATTCAAATTCCGTACCTGATAAATGAGATATTTAAACAATTTATAAGTATAGTTATTAGTTACTGCCTTACTGGTGTACTTCGCATGGTTGTCAGGATTCCGATCCTGATCTTAGGATCTTACGATTTTACAATACTGCAAAGCAAAAACGATCCGGATCTTACATAGGATCTTTGAAAGCTTAAGATCTTATAGAATCTGGATCTTGGCCATAGGAACTTAATATCTAATCCGATCCGATTCTACTTTTTCGGATAACAAACTAAAAAACTACAAATTTTTAGATTATTTTTTGTAGAATATAAAAAACAACATGTTAATCTTATTAAACATTTTATAATCATAATTTAGGACAATATTTTGATAGAACATTCATATAATTTTGGGTTTATGATATATAATAATTTGTAAATTTGTATAATATTACAAAAACTATTAAGAAAATGACATTATAGTAGGATCTTAAGATCCCGATCCGATCTTACGATCACGATCTTGCAAAGACGAAAACGATCCTGGATGGATAAGATCCCGATCTTGAAATACTTTGTATTCCTTGTTCTTTTTAATAAACGACTGAATGTGAAAACTAATTAAGAATGACAAGACAAAGATTAGTTTTTCAACTTTGTGTATTTTAAATTTTTAAGAAATGTGTCAATTAAAAGGTATCACTCTCATATTTTTGGGCTCATTACTGAGTCATGGACCATAACTCATAAATAACAGACACATAAAATCACAAAGCACATGAATCAAACGTATCATAAAAGTAACAAAAAGAAGGGACATTAAATAATTTGCTAATTTATATTGTATTAGATGGTACTTTTAGGGAGTATTTTTGTGACCTAAGCTTTCTAATTTCAGAAGGGACATTAAAATATTAAATGATTGATTAGCAAGAATGTTAATCAATCATTAAATGATATGATTTTCCATCATACTCTCTCTCTAATAATTCTTTCTCCTACCTCTCTCTACAACCAAACCAATCCGACCAAAATCAATCTTTCCGGCGGCCGGTTTTGGCCGGCCGTCCGGACCTTTCTTTTGTACTTTCCTTTTCCACAATAAAGCCTTAACTGCAGATCTGCCATCTCCCATTTTCGTAGTTGCTGTTGTTGTTGCTGCCACCGCGGTTCTCTGCTCAGATCCGTTACCAGTTGGTCTTTTCTGCTCAGAGTTGTTGTGGTCCGTCATCGACGGCTTGTTGCTGCATTGGGATCTGTATTTAGATCTGTTAGGTTTTGGTCTAGCTCCTGTTAGGATGCTTACTTTTTTCTTTTTTGTATGTTTTATGTATTTAGTGTACTTTTGTCAAGCTACACCTTTAAATCGTTGTGTCTACCAAAAGCTCACTTTGGTGATTCCCCCCACCTCTGAATGGTGTTGCTATAGTGTGTCACAACTATTTTGGTGTGTGTCTTGTTTTAGCTTAACTTGTTATGTTCCATGTAACTTGTTATGTTTAAATTTCCTCCTTTTGTGAGGTGTGATAATGAAATTTATGTTCAAAAAAAA
>LBNU01017986.1:126474-144637 GCA_014162995.1 Artemisia annua | reverse complement strand
AATAAATCATTGTACTTTTAAGTAATGGGGTGTTTTAATAAGAGTATTAATTACATTTCATAATTTCCTTTAATAAGATTTTTCAAGATTTCACATTACTTGACTTTTCAATTTTTCACTTTTCAAGATTGACCATTTTTCCTTTATATGTAGTATAGATATGAGATATTTGAAAATATTGTTATATTCATCAAATCAATGCTTCAAACATCGGGTCGGTTAAAAAAAGGGTTTAATCAGCCCATGAACCGACAATTAGACCGGGCAGATTAAAGATCGGCTTTTCAGCTTATTATTATGACGAGAAAGGATTGGAAAACCTAAGCTCATGCCTAATTCATGAACATCGATCATTGGTTGTAACTGAGGGACCCACTTCTTAATAAACTAGTGAGATAATGCACATACTTTTAGGCGCAAAAATTAGTCATGAGTTTAGGCCTCTCAATCATTTATCTATTACAACTGTGTGTAATAAGGAGACCTTAAGACCGCATTCAACAACGTCACCACGACTTTCTCTCTTTACAACCAACTTCACCAGCATCGGGTCAAACCAAACCGAAAACCGATTTTGAGAAAAATATGATCAGAGAACCTCGATCGGTTCGGTTTAGAAGGTTTATGTGTGTTTTTCTCGTTTTTGGCCTGAACCGAACCAAGCAAAACCGAAACCGAAAATTGTAATATATAAAACTGAAACCATAAATATATAAAACCGAAAACCAACCAAATAAGGTCAGTTCGGTTTCAGTTAGACCGGTTCGATTCGGTTACTTGATTAATGTTGAAGAAATCCAATGAAAACTCACCACGTGGAAAGAGACAAGTAACACCTTCGAGAACAATTAATTAACCCCACCTGAATATTCTCCCTCAACAAATAAAAAAATAATAAAAAATAACAAATTCGGTTAAAAATTCTGTTACAAGAATGGAGTTTCGAGGGCGGCGTGGGGTGGAGCTGGTGTTTTGTATAACCGGAATATGGTCGGCTTATATTTATCAAGGCCTTCTTCAAGAGACCGTGTATTCATTTTTTTATATTGTGATCATCTATATATATATAATTCTATAATATGAACCGTATACATGTTAATGTAATAATTGAAATATCGTTTCGCATGGAGCGTTTATCTTTTATGTCATTTTACACTTTATAATTACAGATACAGCTACATTACCACGGCTAGTTTTGCCATATACGAACATATTTTCATGTATTTAGGTTGTGCTGATAAGAGAAGCGTACATTTAGTGTTTATATTTTATGGCATTTTACACTTTATAATTACAGTTAAGTTACCAGACGCTTTTATAATATAAACACGTAGTTTTGGTGAACATTGGTTTGGTGAAGTGTAATAAAAATTTATGCTATACCATTTGAATTTGTGATGATAAAGGATTTAAAAGTAATATGTATTAGGAGGTTTAGCGTACTTTTGGTCTATGAGAGTAGATTTGCGTTAGCGATGTTGCTTTGTGATAATTTAGGTTTTCAGTGATCATTAAATCAAATGACACCGATTTTATAATGTGTTGGAAGTTTATATCATCCTCTGTCACCTTAGATTTGCGGTTGATTGCTTGAAAAATAACATATTGTAAGTAGTGCAACTGTGCAAGCAGATGCGTAGATGCGGAGACAGAAGGGGGCAGGGTGGGCATGTGCCCCACTAGTGGAAAAAATCGTAGTGTAAAACTTTTAAAATATCTGGCTATTTTTGTAATTTTGTGACCCCCTAGAAAAAAATTTGTAGTGTAAAATTTTTAAAAACATTGGGCTATTTTTGTAATTTTCCCCCGTAACGAATCGATTTGTAGTGTAGTTTCTAAATATTATCAAAGTTTGCCCCATCGACTATAACAATCTGGCTTCGCCCCTGAGTGCAATGCTGTGTTGAATCATGGCATTAATGGAGTTCGGGGGTTGGAGAGAATTTGCTTTAACTAAATTTTTCTTGTATTCGTAAAGCAGAAGGGACAAGTAACTTTCGGATGTGTAAGATAAATTCAAGTTAAAACAGATACACAAAATTACAGTTTATGGTAGTCAAAAGTAGTGGATTCTTTTATAAAGAGGCAGGGATTTTTTTTTTTCATGCATGGTATTTTGAAGAAAATTCAGGCACCACGTGATAAAGTCCTGTAAAACCCGTCAATGCTTCACCATGTGGTATTGTGGTCTATTGTTTTATCCATGTTATCGTGACTGTGTGAAAGTGACCAGTGTAGATACGTTTCCTAGCAATAAAGTGACCAATATTTGCCTTTTAGTGTAAAACATGTTTCTAGTTGTTCGACAACTGAGTAAAGATTTTATTATCTTCCGTTTAATAATAGTTGTTATTACTAATTTTTCAGGTCTACTAAGAGGTTTGGTAAAAGAAAGGAGAGGTTTGAACATTTGGCATTTTTAAACCTAGCACAAAGTGCTGTTTGTTTACTATGGTCATTCATCAGTGAGTAGTTCTTGTGCTCGTTTATTCTCCTTTTACCTATCTGTAGCTGTATAAACATCCATTTTGTGGGCCTTCATTTTATAAGCATTTATTTTAGTTGCAAATGTTGATCTTAATGGTATATACCCTGATAGTTTCTGGTTATTGAATAGTGATAAAGCTCTGGCGCAAAGCTAAGGGTGGACGTGCTCCATGGTGGAGTTATTGGAGTGCTGGAATTACAAACACGATTGGCCCAGCTATGGGAATTGAAGCTCTAAAGTATATCAGTTATCCTGCTCAGGTATGTTCAATTGTCACATATCTTTCATCAACTATGCTGCATGAGAATACGTGATACTGTCCCGGCTTCAGATAAATAAATCTTTGTAGACGACTTCATGGAATTCGGCTGTTATTAGTTAGATTCTGATGTTTTAGACCGGTTTATCAGCATGTTGTTCTTGTTCCATACAACTATTGTTCTATTTTCAGTATTCTTCGATCTTTTCCATGGACGAAAATGTCATACATAAGCTGTTTTCTCTACTCACCTTCACATTACTACTTGCAGGTCCTTGCAAAATCCTCAAAGATGATTCCAGGTGAGTTCTGCCTATATTTTGAGTGACTATTTTGTAGCATTTAATAAATGTTAATCACCTCTAAAATGATTCTTTAAAAAAAATTGTCTTTTCACAGTGATGCTGATGGGAACGCTAGTTTATGGTATTAGATACTCGTTTCAGGAGTATCTTTGCAGCCTCCTTGTTGCTGGTGGGGTGTCAATATTTGCATTGGCAAAGGTGAATATGTGTTCAAATCCGTTAATTTAATTAGGATGCGTGTTTCTGATAAGAATCAGAATCACGATGAGATTCTCAAGCTTGTAATGCCTTTATTTGACTCAGACTAGCTCGAAGACCATAAACAAGCTGGCTAATCCAAACGCCCCACTTGGATATGGACTTTGTTTCTTAAACTTGGTGTTTGATGGTTTCACAAATGCCACTCAAGATTCAATCTCGGCAAGGTATCCATTCAATAATCTTTCAGTTTCCGCTCAACATTAAAAATAAAGGTGGTAAACCGGGGTTGGTTGGGTAATGACGGGTTAAAATGAGTCAGATCAAAACCGGTCTGGTCGGGTTGTCCTAACCCCTCAACACTTTTTAGAACATTGTTATAAAACATTTTAGGATGCTGTTTAACATGTAAAACGTCTTCTGACCCATTATTAATCAAAATCAAATACTACCTGAAATGACCCATTTTCAAGTAAATGGTTGAGATTGCCCCTATGCATACAGAAAACCTTGTTTAACAATTTTCGTTTAATATAACTACTAATGAAGGCATTTACGTAATATTGCAGGTACCCAAAAACAAATGCATGGGATATGATGTTAGGAATGAACTTATGGGGTACTGTTTACAACGCCATTTTCATGTTTGGTTGGCCACAAGCAAGTGGATACCAAGCAGTTCAGTTCTGCAAGAACAACCCTGAAGCAGCTTGGGATATTTTATACTACTGTTTATGTGGCGCAATTGGTCAAAACTTTATATTTTTTACCATTAGCCGATTTGGTTCATTAACTAACACCACAATCACAACCACCCGCAAGTTTGTTAGCATTGTGGTATCCTCACTACTTAGTGGGAATCCCTTGTCTAGAAAGCAATGGGGGAGTGTTGCTATGGTGTTTAGTGGGTTATCATATCAGATATACCTAAAACGGAGGAAATCTAAGAGAATGAAGAAGAATAAGAAGAAAGCCTTTTGATGAATCTTTTCGTTTTTAGGTAAATTCTTTTTCGATACATAGATATTTTTGAACCTTAGATTCATTAACTCTAGATTCATTAGCTCTTTGTTAAGTACAAAACAAAGAAATGATGCACATTCAAGGAGTTCCACGAGGCACATAGGAATCAAGATAAATCTCCCTTTCCGAGAGGCGGGTGTGACCCATTTTATACTCTATAATTTTGTTGAATGCTGAAATTCTAATTTTCAGCGGTTATATTTTGAATGTAGTTTTTCTAAAGCCGTCTCCAGTGTTTCTTTTATAGTGATTTTTTTTTTTTTTTTTTTCGTTTCGTATGAGTTATCTGATATCAAACACTTAAGACAGTGATGGATGACTGCAGATAGTAGCGAAATGCTTATCAGAATGAGATTGATTTACACATCATCAAATACAAAGTTTATCATCTAACATGAATTTATCGGTTATATAGCTAATAAAAAGTTATTTACTTATTTAGTATATTCATTACAGTATGAGTTAACTTTTTTTAGTGGGGTTAAATGTGTATATTTTGTGGGTTATGAAATAAGATCAAGTGCAGTGTATCTATAGATTCTCAAGTGCTACCAAAGAGCAAATAAAAAATATGGTCATTTAAAAATAAAACATGAGCCTAGCTAAATACATATGTGATAATGTGAACCCATAACGTGTTGATAAATTGATACATAAAAAAAAAAAAAAAAATGATCGTACTCTAGTAAGTTGACTGTAAAATTCTAAAAGAGAGAATGATTCGCAATATTAACGGCATGCATAACTGGCGACAAGTTTAAATCTTTTATATAATAAAAGAATTACATCATTTCGGAGTATTTTTACAAAACCCTTCTCAATGAAAAATAAATTGGACCAATAGAAGAGCTTAATTTTGACACATAAGCAAAATCGTGCGATGTGATTGGTTAATTAAAAGTCAAAATTAAATCCAATTTGGTCAACCTTTAAAAGAAACGTCATATATAGCTGATTATTAAAAAAAACGAACAAACACATGGGTTTGATAGCAATTGTTTTATTTACAAAGGGTTCAAATGTAACTTTTAGAAACAGAAAGGGAACCATGGATCATAGCCATAGATCATAATTAACACTACACCAACAATAAGAAAACCTCTTGGAATCATGAAGATCAAGAACTCTATCACAAAACCTTAAACTTTAACATGAACAAAGAACATATTTGAAGAACCCACATCATTGGAATCATTGTATCCGAAAACCAACTATATCAAAACCCTAATTCAAAATCGACTGACCAAATTCAATCAATCCAGTTTTTCTGATGAGATATGGGGACACATATTAAATTTTGTCAAAAGTCAGGTAAGGGTTTTCATATATATTATGATATTATCATATTTAGGTAAGCGCATAGTTTAACCCTCGGTTCCATAAATTTGTCTTGGGCATGCCTTTCATGGTTTTCCTTTTTATTTTAATTCCCATGTAAATTATGTAAGGATGCATTTGGAAGTACTTAGTTATGATGGTAAAGATGAAGTATTAGTTAAGGATGCATCTGTTTATATTTAAGTAGTACTTATAAGATGCACATGTCTGTAACTTTAACCATGTTGAGAGATTATAGGACATGGCACCTGGAAATTGGTAATGGCAACCTAAGATTACCTTAAACCAAAGTTTATAAAAACTCTAATGTTTTGTTTCTGGAGTCTTATAGTTGGTACATGACATAAAAATTGGACCCCTGCATTTGGGAACAAGAGGCTTTTGGCAATGGAATCTCACCTGAAGTTCTGAATGATTGCTTATGACAGTTTAGTTGATCCACAAACACTATTGGTCTTAAGTTTATGAATGATAATTAATTGGTTTATTACAAAAGCAATAGTATCTACAGCTAATTTTAATCCTTGAGTCAAAAAGTTCAGGAGGTCTACATTTGAGTTCAGTTTGGGGTTTGAGCGACTCCCGATTCAGGACATAGCATGTTGAAGCAGGTCCGGTCAGGTTGGAATGGCCGAAAGACCTTTGTCTGCTATAAATTTTATCTCTAAATAATAAATGCTTTATTAGATTACAAAACTATATTAATCTTTGATAATTCAATATAGGGGGTTGTAATGCATTAAGTTCAATTTTGACCCGTTTCACCCGTTCATCTTGCATAGTTTAATCTGTACGGATTGACATATAACACAACTAACATTTGTTTTGACTTTCTTTCTTGGGAAAAGGAGCCTTGAAGCCGAAAGCAGCCTTAAAGCAAAAGTTGGACAGCAAATCAGTAGTTAATGGCGGCAATGACTCTATTTCAAGTGTAAATGTGAGTGGTCTTGGATCAATAATCGATAGTAACTGCTCTAATCTTCCAAACGTACACGGGTTCAGTGTAAATGATTTGGATCTGGTGCCTACTTCAACTGTTGAATTAGATGATAAAATGCAACACATAGTAGGGATGCAGATTCCAGCTTTCTGTGAATTTGACACATCTGCTGTAAGTTTAAGAATATTTACAAGTTTTAGTTTGTCTGATGATGATAGTTGTGTTACCGTAAAAGATACGTGCGGTAGGATGGCAAAGGTATTACTATCCTATTTCTAGCTATAAGTTTTAGATCTTTTTAGTAAATCATATCATTATGGAATCACGTAACATGGATGATCATGTATGCATTTATGACAGACATTTTGACTGGAAAAAACTAAAAATATGAAGCAACTTTTCCATCATGCGTAGGGGAGGCTAATTGTGTTACAGTATTTGCTTCAACATGGGTAGAACCAAACTGGAACTGCACTACATGTGGTGCCGTACAGTCACGATTTATGACAGACATTTTAACAGATGCAGACATGCGGTGCAGGAGGTGCCATTTCATCGCCCTCGACAAGCTTTTATACTTATGTAGTTATGGTTATCTAATTGATATATTTTAGGATAACTTTATGAGGCTATAGGCGTTGGGCTCATTAGCTTAGAATTATTGTGAATTGAAGTCTTCCAGACAGTAACTATGCTACTGAAGGGCGAATAATGCTCATTCATAATATGTGGAATGAGCGCATTAAAAGCACTAAATGTAAGGATAAGATTCGTTACCCTAAAGTTAGAGTGAGTCATGTTTCTCACCAAAAAATAAGGAGGGATTTAGGCTTATGATAATTTGGTTTAGGTTCAGACTTAGGGTGGGATTATATTCTTTGCAAACCAAAGAAACCTAACCTCACCAAAACAAAATCTAATCCACTTGGTTTGTGAATCATCAATTGTGGAAGCTTCAGTTCTGCATGATCATTTATCGATTGGTAAGTAACTAATTTTACATTTTCTAATTTGTAAGTTCAATGATTATTTGATAAAGA
This sequence comes from Artemisia annua, assembly GCA_014162995.1. Lineage (NCBI taxonomy): Eukaryota > Viridiplantae > Streptophyta > Magnoliopsida > Asterales > Asteraceae > Artemisia > Artemisia annua. The sequence continues at coordinate 137,046 of LBNU01017986.1, read as the reverse complement.
TTCAAGATTAAATGGATGTTTGCACATTGGAGTCGGGTAGTTGGGTACAATCCAATTCTTATGAAGAAATTTCAAGCTCACATGAATGTAGAATGAGGCAATCAAGCGACTTCTATCAAGTACCTAATGAGGAAGAAGGAAAATGCTGCCACTTAGAACAAGACACAAGGTATATGTTAAGCTTTAGTTGGTTGCTTTGGCTCGAATTCAGGTTCAACCATGTGTATTCTTGGAAAAATGTGGTCTCTGTTTTGAACAATGTAGAAGACTTGAGTTTTAATTTGTTTACTTTGTTCTGTTTATAAATTGGTTTTGTATGGTGTGTATTTTTTTTATGCCATGTACAAGTCAATCCCACTTACTTCCTCTCTCCTAAAATATAAATCTATTTTGACTTTTTGAACCCAATTTTGACTTGAAATATTTATGTTTATATTATATGATACTTGATGCAAAATATATAAATATATTGGGTCCTAAATATATTTTCATTGGCATGAAATGACGTAGGAATATTCTTACAATAGTAAAAAAAATTATCAAGAATTAACTACCTAAACATTAATGTAGGAGTCGGTGCATGCCGCGAAGGTTTCACCTGCGCCGACTCCGGGCTATTCAAAAAGAATAGTCGCCGTGAGATTAATCCGTAAGCAATGTCGAGTCGGAAACCCATGTTTATCAAAATAAATAAATAAATAAACATTAATGTATTACTTAAAAATAAAATAAAATAAAATCATACCAGAAGCAATAAACACAGAAACATGATGATTAGCAATTTAGCATTATTTCTATATTACAGTACTAGGATTCCTTTACAAACGTTACAATTGTTTCCATTATTCAAACAAACTTTTTTTTAAACGCCGCAAAGATAGAAGTTACTTTCATTTATATGAAAATTTGAAAAACACAATATAGTTTAAAATGACAATTGTAAAGTTAATATTTAATTTATATTTTATGTATAAGCCCCGTGCGTGCACGGGTATTATAGCTAGTTATACATATGATATTATTTTTAGCTAAAACATGGATGGATTACACATTCGCTACTATACTATACTCATGACTAACTTGATGTTTACTCTTTTCGTTGGTGATAGATTGACTTATTTTCGTTATGTTACATAACGTCGAAGGTCAATTAAGAGCTATGATATGATATCTAATGAATTTTAGGAACTTTAGTATAAGACCTAATTTTTCAATAGTATGTATAACTTGTCAACATATGTCTCTAGTTGACTTGTTACTCAATATATGTTGGAGACATAGTTTCTACTTAAGAAATTTGCTCTTTAAATTATGTAGCTACATTTTTATGTATGTTTTAGCCAAGAAACATAATCACACTTTTTAGCAGTAGTAATATCACAAGGAAACGATTGTTAGTATTGGGAGGTAGATGTTCTAGAGATAGCAATTCCGAATCTTTGTTTTTTTATAAACGCAACATGACATTTTTACCGATGGGAAATTAAGATAATAAAAATGTTGCTTGGTAGTCTTGATTTTCTTAGCATTTTAATTGGCTTTTGGTAGTATCAAAGCTTTAACGGGCCTGGAACTCGGTAACAATCCGTTACGATGACATCTCTCTATCGTTTATACACTACTTAATATAATTGCAAGATATAACGTTTTTCACTATTTACTTGTTATTCTAGTTCTTCATGAACAAAGTCAACAACCTGACAACCTTTGTTATAGTGGTGATGTCAGTTGTTGAGGTAAAGTTCTGCTCCGTAGACTTGCCTGAAACAAAGAAAACACACGTTAGCCTCGCCTTGGGGTGTTTCTCAAGACCAAGCTCCGGCGTGAGAGTAAGTTCGGTGTATTTATTGATGAAATGAGTTAAAGTGGAGTAAAAGTAAATGAGTAAAGAGAGGGGAAGTTAATGTGATACCTTGAGCATTGAATGAGGCCGAGTATTTATAGTACTCAAACCACCGTACATGACTGTCATGGAGAGGTGGGAAGCCGGTCTACTCCTAGGCTAGATTCCTAGGTTATTGTTCATGCATGGGGGAATCATGCCCTGAGAACCTGTTATTACCAAGAAACACCTTCCGGAGGTCGAGGTTGATCAAAATACATCATTATTCTAGAGAGAGAAAGTAGAGAGAAGGTGAGGTGAAACAAAGATATTTTTATTATGAAAGATAAGCTTACACACCCACACCCCTCATGGAGAGTCATGAGGGGTATTTATAGGCTCAACATATTACAAGTTTGCCTAATGTACATAAGTAGTCCCTATTGGCACAACTTGCTACATATCTAGTCCAATTCACGTATGTGACATTATCTTTATAAAAGAGCGAGGCTAACAATCTCCCTCCAAGATATCGTCACACGTGAATGGTTACAATGAGACCTATAAACAAGTAAATTACAACAATAGTAAACTATGTTGACGTTGTTGAAGCGCAGAGTCTCTGTAGTCTAGATATTGAGGCGGACTTGAAGTTCTTCACTTCCGACGATCTCGGCATTTGATCTTTGGCACTGACGGCACTGATTTATGTAGCTCTGAACTTCAACTGTAACGATCTAGTTAGGTTATTACTCCTTCCTAACTAGTGAGCCTTTTTCTTTTACATGCTCCCTCCAAAATTGACAACCCGTTTGATATAACATTGATGCTTGTAGAAGAAGTGTCTCTAAATTCTGTCCAAATTGTCTTCAGTCTCTTATCTTGTCATGCACAGCGGAAAATGGATCATGGACTGATAATCTGTAACTTCTTCATAGGTTTGTTTGGGGAGCATCATATCGACATCTTCAACTCACTTAGAATGCTTTCAGTTCTTCAATAAAAGCCCCGATGTACACATTTCTCCCTCCAGGATGATGACGATCTCTCGGAATCATCATAAATATGTGTACATAAACATATCAACTGGAAGCAACATAGAAATCAATACCCCATGAGTGAATGTCAATAACTATTCTCTCTACAATTCTTCTCAGATCAACCTCTTATCAAACCTCTTTTCACTTCCACTGCTAATAGTAAGTGACCACGTATGGAGACAACCCGATATGACAAACTTGAGAGTGAAGTAAAATTCCCAGACTTGTGACTTATACTTGTACTATCCTTGATTAAGAACCTATACTGAGCACAACAACGTCACTCCTTACAATATAGGTAGGGGTCATATACCCATCCTTCCATCCTTTATTGTATATCCGCCTCTTGAACAATCCACAACTTTTGTGACACTGAGCACTACAACGTAACTCCTTAAAGTGATAGCTATTGTGAGCATTAAGAACCAACTTATGCGTTTATAGATCTCACACATAGCTAGATGTCCAAGTCTTAATCACTATTCTATAAAAAGCTCAAACAAGGATCTTCAAAAGTCTTGCAACCAACCAACCCCTAGACTTTAAGATACTAAGTGCATTAACCCGTGAAACGTCACTTCAAGCTCAAATACGTAATAAACAAATTATCCCCGTAGTCACCTTTTGATAACGTTCAAAATTTAGCCATTGACCTTTGGTGAATCTTGATCAGGATCTTTAAGCTATACGTGGTGTGTTTTGAAGCGGGATATATTGGTATTAAGTTTATGAAACGATGAAACGAATCATCTTCTATTAAGTGTAGACCAATGATATCATGTGTTTTGGTGTGAAGGTTGAGTTTGTGAAATTCCCTAATTCTTTTAGATACCCCCTGTTCCGCGGATCGAACTTGAGAAATTCAAAAGAATTTCACTCCTTGATTCTCGGTAAAAAAGCCCTAGAAATTCTAAAACATCACTTCTTACTCGAAATTTTCTTATTCTAAATAAGTCCGTACTCGCAGAAGGTTAAGACCTTACTCGGAAAGACTTACTCGAAAGTCAAATCTCTTACTTGATAAAGCCTTACTCGAAAGTCAAGACCCTTACTCGAAAGTCAGATTTCTTACTCGCAAAAGACCTTACTCGATACTAAAGTTCCTTACTCGAGAAAACCTTACTCGATAAAACCTAACTCGCAAGTCAGAGCTCTTACTCGAAGATACAATCCTTACTCGGTGAACAATCCTTACTTGGTAAATAATTTTGAATGAAATATAGTTCCCCTTAGAAGTAATCAAGAAATTATCCTTACTAGATAAACTATAAGAAATTTTAGCTTACTCGCTAAAAGGCTAACTCGCCAAAAATTAGAACTTTACTCGAAACTGCTTACTCGGTATCCTTACTCGGCAAAGTACTTGCTTACTCGCAGAAACACATGCTTACTCGATAAAATGGGTTCCTTACTCGCAAGACATGTTCCTTACTCGCAAAAGTACATTACTAACTCGCAAAAGTACTATCCTAACTCGCAAAATACGTACTTTTTCCGAGAAAAAACACCACGATTCGCCCCTGGTTAGCTCTGATACCACTTGTTATTACCAAGAAACACCTTCCGGAGGTCGAGGTTGATCAAAATACATCATTATTCTAGAGAGAGAAAGTAGAGAGAAGGTGAGGTGAAACAAAGATATTTTTATTTTGAAAGATAAGCTTACACACCCACACCCCTCATAGAGAGTCATGAGGGGTATTTATAGGCTCAACATATTACAAGTTTGCCTAATGTACATAAGTAGTCCCTATTGGCACAACTTGCTACATATCGATCTAGTCCAATTCACGTATGTGACGTTATTTTTATAAACGAGCGAGGCTAACAGAACCCAGGGAGACGGCGCACACTTGGTTCTTATCATTAACCGCTGGTTAATAGCCGTTTTCCCTGCCATGGAGTGCTTTGGTCTTTCCCGAGGTGTTTATTATAATATTGCTGCTTTACACGTGGGCGATGCCAGATAATCTTGTTTGGTGCTACCCGAGTGGATATTGTCCGGTGTCAATCGTCCGGACACATACACGAACATCAGTTAATCAGTTAACGGTTAACATGCAAGAAACACGCATGCTAAAATAAACTGAATGACATGGAAATTTTCGCATAATACTTAGAATACTAGCTCACTAGGTAAATGGAAAAAACGTTGTATTATCATCTCCATAGTTTACCTAACTTATATTCCTACTTCTACTTGGTCCTAATTTATCATTATCAACTAATTAATTTACTTCTCAATTATTTGTAATAATTCGACCCGATATATTCTTTACTTAATCAGCCATATAAAACTTCTGTCCATCATATCATATATGAGGGTGTCTTCTATTACACCTAAGAATGAGAGTAATAAGTTTGGAATGATATTGCATACTTACAGTGTTCACAAAGCCCATTTGTTGAAAGGAAATGTATATAACACACAATCTATTCTTACACAACATGTACAAAATCATTCATGTTTATGTTTAGTGATCATAAGTTTTTTAAATGAATTTTAGGAAGGTGCTATATGTTGAAAACAAGGTGTTACACATAAGATACCATTGATAAATGGAAATGATGCAAAACAATATATAAATTTAACAACATTACACAATATCCTTGGGGAATGACCCTCATGGTTTTTAAAATGGTTCAGTAGAAGTAGTCATACTCTTCTTTAACAAAGATACTACCACAATATGTAGCACTTATCAATTCCATAATAAGAGGAAATTGCAAGGTCACAAAAGACGTAATTGGGAGGCATGTCAATGCACCTATTGGAATGAGCATCATCAAGTTTCTTTGTCCAAAAACAAGGAACAACGTTGCTCCAAAAGCTATGATCATTGCTGTTGTCGAGAGGAACAACATGGTGAGGCCAATAATCAGCTTTGTTGGTAACTTAAAGAGAAAGTCTTGTTCTGCAAAACGTGCGGTAAGGATTGATAAAAACATTAACAACGACGTAACAGCTGTGAATAATGATATTGCATCTGAAATAGCAAATACTGTGAACGCAATGTTGTTAGTGAAAATCGGTATCCCTGATTCCTGATTATTTCCACCGGGCACTGTAATAGCTGCTGCAAAGACAACGGTGATAATGAGTGCAGCGGTAATTGTGTATGACTCAGCTGTTTTCTTTATCCAGTTCTCTCCCTCGATCACCAGGTCTTTGTGCTCTCTTGTGAATATCATTTCAGGTGTTTCGTCATCTGAGTTCTTTTGTATCCGGTTTAAGGGACATACAAATCGTTCAACTTCCTACAATATTATGATATATTAACCTTGGAAGATGTATAATAATACGTCTTAAGAACTTATGTATGCCGAATGAAATTCAAACTTTGAGTAAATTGTTACTCACCTTGAACCATTGTAGTTCGCGTTGGATTTGCAAAGCTGCTCCTGATATTAGGTTCAATTTGTTTGCAGGTGCTAATCTTGCAGCCAAATGCAAAAGGTTATTCCCAGAAGAATCTTTGATTGTTTTATAGATATTCTTGTGTTCACTCATTTCATATAGTAGGTTGAAAATCTTCTCTGAACGGTTGATCACTGAATATTGAATAAAATTGTGACCATCTTCATTGGTACTCCAAATTGCATTTGGAAACAGCCCCATAATATGTCTAATAAAAGTGGATGCATTTCTTCTAGTGGCTTCAAAAATCGAAGTGTTGTAATTGTGATGGTAGGTGCTCGGATAATGTCTTTTAATTATCCTTTGTACATTATTTAAGAGAGTTGTTGCATCCTTATGAATCTGAAACGTATCTTCATATAAAAGTCGTACTGCAATATAAAGACAAATCAAAATCACAAATAAATAAGTAACTTTCTTTCTCTTACATTATTTGGTCATAATGATTGTAACTTTTGATTTGTCTTACCAAGCACCTTAAGGAATCCGTAGAACAAAGTTTTCATCGCGCAAAGGACTGCTTAAGATGAGATGATTGTTAGAATTGTGAGTTACGGCATTTTACTCTAACCAGTAAGTTCCAATAACATTAATTAGTGTCTCAAAGAAATATTTACTTTCAACTTTTCAAGGAGGTTGAATTCTAATAAGAATGTTATTTTTAGTGAGAAGTCATGTATGAATGGTTGAAACGTTCATCTATTAATTTATCTTTTTATTTTTTTGAACAAAATTATCTTTTTATTTGGGTGTTCGATTTAAATAACTTTTTTGGAATATGTGCGTAAAATAATCTTATAGTATAACATGATAATTACAAAATTATTTTGTAATAAAATGTGATATGTTTAAAGAATTTTTTTTTTTTCAATTTAGTCATGAATGGTTATAATTCATTCATGTTGAAATCATATGATTGTATGGGAAAAGTATATATATATTTTAGAGTTAATTGTATTTTTGGTCCCTATGGTATGGCCAAATTGCATATTTGGTCTTTAAAATTTTGAAAGTGCATTGGACGTCCTCATTTTGAAGCTTTCATTGCATTTTTGGTCCTTATGGTATGGCCAAATTACTGATTTAGTCCCTGTAGTATGGCCAAATTGCAGATTTGGTCCCCAAAATTTTAACATCGTTTAGGCCCAGGGGACAAAATATGCAACAAAAACTTCAAAATGGGGACGTTCAATGCAGTTTCAAAGTTTTAGGGACCAAATATGCAATTTGGCCATACCACAGGGACCAAAAATGCAATTAACTCTATATTTTAAGATAACCTTTTAAAGTTATTAAAGAAAGCAGTTGAAATAAGAAACCCGAAATATAAATTGAGAAAAACATAAAATTAAAATTGTTTTATTGTATGACAAAAATTTGGCATTCTCATATAAACCTTATTATGTATGTAATGTGTATAGAAGAGAGTTAAAATAAATAAATAAATAAATGTTATCGTGAGAAAGAAAAAATATTTTAAACAAAATTTGTTGAAAAATTCTACAATAAAAGGGAGGTTTCAGATTAAAAACTCGTTATGTTGCACACTACATTTACACATTACAAAATCGATCAAAAATCTACAAACATAAAGTTTATTCCCAATCCTCTTCGTTATTGCATATACAAAAATCTTTTATAACTTGTTTTCTCAATTTTTTTATCCTTCTCACGGTAAAAATTACAAATTGATGAAGAAGATTTTCAGATTTTATATTTTTTAAGCTAGCCTTTTAATGCACAACCTTGGTTTATCATGAAATATTTTAAAATCTTTTGGATACTTTTTTTTCTAGATTTGTTTTACTTTTATCATCTCATAACCTACCACTAAAGGACAAACAACATGTGTTGAAAAGTTGGAGACCACATTCCCAATCAAAATACTCCTCAAGTCTGTCATACGTAGCCTCGTAGGGTTTTAATGTCCTTCCAAGCTCTTTACAAAAGCCTGCAACATAGATGAAAAAATTGGTGAACAAATGCTTAGTGATTAATTGAAAAGTTATAGAAACAAATTCATCACCTCTCCAACTAAGTAATTTGGTTTAGTGGTATGTGAATTGACCAACAACCTGAGGGTTGTAGGTTCAAACCTCCCGGGAGGCATTTGTGAGATATATGATATAGGTATGAAAAAATTGCCGTTCTTTTAAAAAAAAAAATCACCTCTCCTTTCCCAAGAGTTGAGTTCACGTGGGAAGTTTTGAGCTAAAGCCGTCAGCAAAGCTTCGCTATTGGGAAGTATGGCATCGTAATCATTGATTATCCGATTTGCCAAGCCTACATATTGTAAAAATACAATTTATGCATGAACTATATGCATGAATCAAAAAAGAGCATCATACCCTTTTCATTCGATCTTGCTAATTGTATATCATTAATTATCATTTAAGCTTTTTGCAATAGACGAAGACTTACTGAAATCCTGACAAGAGATAGCAATAACGACAATCTCCTCGCCGCTTTGACCCGAAAAGTAAGAACCATACCCTTTTTCTTTCATGTGCTCAAACAGACACCTAGATGTCTTGGTATGCATATTGGAAACAGATAATGCAAGTGGAGTGTGACCCTCATTGTCTTTGGCTAATAACAATTCTGGGTTTCTTTCCACCAACAAGTTGACAGCTTCAATGTTGTCACCAANGCTCCTACTTTAGGGTGCTTGTAAAAAACTTATTTTATTAGTTAAAATAGATGCTCACGTAGTCACGTTTGTCAGGAGACATTAGTTTAGTGACTTTTAGTCCCAGTGGTAAGACGTTTGTTTACTAACCATGACATATTTTTCCCAGAGGTTTCATGAATTCCTTTTCCTTTTAATGACTCAGTTATCAACTTTTGTATGATCATTACATGTTAATCCCAGAACTTTTAAGCTTTTGATCTTTCATATGAATAAATAAATACTCTTAGACAAGTTTTAGTGCAAACTGATGTATGTTTTCATTCATTGAAAAAAAAAAAAAAAAAAAAAAAAATCTTATTGATGAATGTATTTTTGTGGTTACATCAAAATCAAGATATATATATATATATATATATATATATATATATAAAAGGAAATACCTTGACCATTTTCAGAGAAAAAAATAGTTTTTAAAGGAAATCAAATTGGACCGATAGAAAATCTTATTTTGTTGTGTAAGAAAATCGAACTACGTAATCGGTCAATAAAAGTCAAAATTGGGTACTAAATTGATCTAAATTGGTGGTGTTGCATTAATTAACCAAATAACAAAAAAAATAACAAACTTAACTATGCTAGATGGAAAGAGCTGGAAAGGTATATGTGTTGATTCCTTTATTTATATCTTTCTTAACTTCATCTTTACTTCCAACATCACTCAATTCCATATTCCATTCTTATAATGTTGGATCATGTATCTTCTTATGCTTATCTAACAATGAAAGCAATGTATTCCTTTATGTATACCTTTCTTAACTTCATTTGTTTCCAACATCACTCGATCTCATATTCCATTCTTATAATGTTGGATCAGGTATCTCCCTATGCTTATCTAACAATGAAAGCAATGTTTGTGTCACAATTATGTTGGAATATAGTTGTCGTCATTGACAAAATACCATTGCCCCATGATCATGTGATGAAACTCATTAAACATTAAAAAAATATATTATATAAATATCTAAAACTATTCAATTATAACATTAATAAATGAAAAAGATATTGCATAAATATCTTAAACCATTCAATTCAAACATCTTCTTACAAATTTAGGGCCCGTTTGGTTTGTAAGTGGGATTGGAATTGAGAAATGTTTGAAAGAAATTGGATTTAAATATGGGTTTGAATTAAATGAGGAGAGAGAAAAAGAAAATAATAAAATATATTATTTAATAATAAAAAAAGTCAAAAAACAAAAAAGGATAAAAGAAAATGTGGCTGACAAAATACATAAAATAAAATATAGCACTTATTATCTTGATTCCACCCCATACCACTCGAGTGACCCTGGATTCAAGTTTTTATTCAAAGAAAAAATTACACGGATGGTCCTTGTGGTTTACACAGATTGCATGTTTAGTCCCTATTTCATTTTAATTACACCAGTCGTCCCTATTTTGTGAAACCTTGCACATTTTAGTCCCTAATTTGGATGGGCCGTTAGTTTGGCCGTTAAGTTATTTGCACCGTTAGTCCTCCGTTAATATTTTTTGCACCGTTAGTCCTCATTTTCTAAAAAAGTCTTCATTTTTTGCATTGTTGGGCCCTCCGTTAATATTTTGCACCGTGGTCAATCTTTTTACGTTTTCGTCCATTTTTT
>LBNU01017986.1:57293-108206 GCA_014162995.1 Artemisia annua | reverse complement strand
ATTACCCTCCCACCCAAAAAAAAAAGGAAAAAAAAACAAAAAAAAGGCTGTTGCTCAAGAAATCTCAAATGCAAAAAAATCTTTCCAAAAGTTTTTTGTGTACTTCTCAATTATAAAATACTGTATTAAGTTATGTTGCTTCAAAGTTTCATGAAAAAAGTTGCGCTACATTGATTAAAAGAAAGACAATAAAAGTCATTCCTCGGAGATGCTCGCTACATAATTTTAACTATTTGTCTAAATCACAAAACCAAACAAATAAAACTTCAATTAACAAAGGAAATATTCTACCTGATGCTTGTTCACGAACTGAAGGACCATAACTACGTTGCAGTTCATCCCATAAATCTTTTGCAGAGAAGTATGTGTTATTTTGCTTGTGTGTGAGACGATTGACAGCCTTCCCGGCTGCTTCTTCAGAAAGTGAACCAAGAATCCACCCTTTTACAAGTGAATCTACTGCAATCCATACCTCCTTATCTCCCACTTTTTCCTTTCCATTCTCTGTAGGACTTGGAAAATGACCTTTGATGAAACCAACCATATGTTGACTCTCTAAGAGACATTCCATCTGTATTTTCCACAGATTATACTTGCTCTTACCGCTCAGCTTCACGGTAACGATATTTGGGCCAATAACATGTGAACGATATGGAAATGCTTCACCAACATCCACTATGCAACTTGGATTCGAAGTTGAAGCTACATTCGCCATTTTGATCTTAATTAAAATTTGTATTTTTTTTTTTACTTTCTTTGTGTCAATCCTCCTTCCATCTTCTTACATATTTAAACTAAAAGATGAAGTAACTTTATGCTGACAAAAGCCATGTTAGGATTCCTTGCTTCATGAAGCATGATTGGGATTCCTGTCTTGAATGTGTGGTGCTCAGAAGCCGTCAAGGCATGCTAATTTTAGATACACTACAGTACGTGGGCTCGCGAAGTCTATATGGTGTTTGATTGTAGATTCACATTACATAACATTTCTAGTTCGAGTTGCGATCCTTTAGAAAGTAAACAAAATTAAAAAGGCTAGAAAGCCACTCAGAATGTGACAAGTGTCCTCCACCCATTCCCTCTCTTTTTTCTTATTAAATTCGGTTAGGGGGTATTTTGGTCCTTTTAACATCTTTTTTTATTCCACCCCAAAACTTCAAACGTAAATAACTTTCAAACGACAAACTTTTATGTAAACCAATTTCACCATAATTTTTTAAATTCAATTCTCTTTAATTTGGTATGCATTATGATATATGAATCACAACTTTTTTTTTCAACTTTTTAAGTGTGTGTTGATTTTCTTGAAATTTTTTGCATTTTCGGCTCTAATTTTGTCTAGTTTAAAGGCCGAATTTTGCAAAACTTAAAACGCGAAAGTTGTAGCTTCTTGGCCATTCTTTACCCAGAAATTTGAATCACTCAAATCCGATATGATATGAGTGAGATATCGCGCGTTAAAGATGACGTCTTAGTCATATTTAGTGCACACAAAGTGCTTGATAAAATGACTAAAAGAGATTTTACATATAAAAATACATTTAAATGCACTAATTGGTCAAGTTATTTCAGTTTAACAAAACTATCAGTTTATTTTGTTAAATAGAATTGATGAACCCAAACATTTGATCAAATTGATGAACCTGAAAAAATTGATGAACCTGAAAAGAACTGTGATCAATTTGATGAACCCAAACATTTGATCAAATTTGATGAACCTGAAATTGATGAACCTGAAAAAATTGATAAACCCAAACATTTGATCAAATTTGATGAACCTGAAATTGATGAATCTGAAAAAATTGATGAACCTGAAATTGATGAAGCAAAGTAACTGATGAACAAAATATCTTTTTTAAAAATCAGTTAATAAGGTTCATCAGTTAATATGGTTCATCAGTTAAAAAAAATTGAATCTTACATTAATAAAATGACTAAAGGTGCATTGTTGTACAAAAATTAGTGCATTTAACTCGATTTTAAGACAAAAAATCTAAGCTAAACATTTCATCAAACACGTTGTGTGCAACAAATATGAGTAAAACGTCATCTTTAACGTATGATATCTCACTCATATCATATTGGATTTGAGTGATTCAAATTTCTGGGTAAAGAGTGAACCAAAATCTACGACTTTCATGTTTTATATTTTTCATGATTCGGCATTTATGATGGTACAAAATAAGGTCGAAAATGCCCAAAAAATCAAGAAAATTAACACCCATTTCGTATGAAAAAAAAAGTTTCGAAATTTTTAACAAAATTTATACCAAATTATAGAGGATTAAATTTTAAAAATTATGGTGAAATCAGTTTTTTCTAAAACTTTGTCGTTTAAGAGATATGTGCGTTTGAAATTTGAGGTGGAAAAAGAAAAAATAGGTAACTTTACTATTTTGCCCCTATGCAGATTTTTTAAATAAAATAGGTGGGGACACTTGTCAGCCCATGAACACTTTTTAGACTTTTTATTTTTTTTATTTTCTAATAGATCGCTGGTCTTTCTAGTTATGGTTATTCTCTTTCCATCACATAGGTCACTTTTTATTGGCTTTGGAGCTTCTATGACCAACTGGTCAAATTGAACATGGGTCATTTGTAGATGTTAGAGTTGATATTTTAGTGTATGGATGCTTTGGAAGGGATAATTTTATAGTTGCATTTGGTTTTATCATTCGGCTCTTCTCGTATATTTAATTTCTAATTCTTATTGCTTTAGTATATTAAGGGTTCGAGTGGTATTAAAACCATGTAAAATTTTGTCCCTTTCGATTGCGGCGTTTTATATATACTTTGTATTTGTTTTGTTTTTATTGATTATATTTGATGTATTTTAGGAAGAAGAAGAAGAAGAAGAAGAAGAAGAAGAAGAAGAAGAAGAAGAAGAAGAAGAAAACAAACAAACAAAAAAATGATTTTGAGATAGCAAAATATCGTTTTTATATATAAAAAAAGGAAATACCTTAACCATTTTCGGAGAAAAAAATAGTTTTTGAATGAAATCAAATTGGACTGATAGAAAACCTTATTTTCTCTTGCGAGAAAACAAAACTACATTGTCGGTCAATAAAAGTCAAAATTGGGTACTAGATTGAACGAAATTGGTGGTGTTGCATTAAGGAACCAAATAAAAAAGAAAATAACAAAATTAACTTTGCTAGATGGGCCGACCCGGAGAGATATATGTGTCCATTCCTTTATTTATACCTTTCTTAACTTCATCTTTGTTCCAACATCGCTTAACTCCATATTCCATTCTTATAATGTTTGATCATGTATCTCTTTATGCTTATCTAACAATGAAAGCAATGTATTCCTTTATTTATACATTTCTTAACTTTATCTTTGCTTCCAACATCACTCAATTTCATATTCCATTCTTATAATGTTGGATCAAGTATCTCCCTATGCTTATCTAACAATGAAGGCAATGTTTATATCACAATTCTGTTGGAATATAATTGTCGTCATTCACAAAACGTCATTGCCATCATGTGATGAAACTAATTAAACATTATAAATATCTTAAACTATTCAATTGAAACATTAATAAATGGAAAAGATATTGTATAAATATCTTAAACCATTAAATTCAAACATCTTCTCACATATTTAAGTTAAAATACTTACTGCTGACAAAAGCCACGTTAGAATTCCTTGCTTCATGAAGCATGATTGAAATTCCTTTCTTAGTCTCTTCTCTACTACTTATAAAGGAAAAATGGTCAACCTTGAATTTTCAAGGTCAATGTTGAGTTTTCAATGTCAATGTTGAGTTTTCAATTCTTGAGTTTCAACCGGCTATTGATGGAAACGAGCTGCTATTGATGGAAACTACAAATCAATTGAAATGTAATTAATACTCTTATTAAAACACCCCATTACTTAAAAGTACAATGATTTATTCACATTGTACAACAAATTAAAACACAAACCGGGTATGTTGAGTTTTCAATTGTTGAGTTTCATACAAATTAATTGAAATGTAATTAATACTCTTATTAAAACACCCCATTACTTAAAAGTACAATGATTTATTCACATTGTACAACCAATTAAAACACAAACCGGGTTGACCCGGGACGCTTCAAACCCGGTTTAATTTGACCCATTTCCGACCCAACATAACAAGTTGACCGGTTTAAATCGACCCATTTTTCAACCGAAACGGTTCAACCGGTTGAACCACCCGGGTCGAACCGGGTTTCAAAACATTATCCATTACTTAAAAGTATAATGATTTATTTACATTGTACAACCAATTGAACCGTTCCGGTCGAAAAATGGGTCGATTTAAACCGGGTCAACTTGCTAGGTTGGCTCGGAAATGGGTCAAATTAAACTGGGTCAACCCGTCGGGTTTTGAAGCGTCCCGGGTCAACCCGGTTTGTGTTTTAATTTGACCAGTTTTCGACCCAACATAGCAAGTTGACCCGATTTAAATCAACCCATTTTTCGACCGGAATGGTTCAACCGGCTGAACCACCCGGGTCGAACCGGGTTTCAAAACATTATGTTTAATTCCCAAATCTTCAAACTTTTATTATTTTTCGTTTATAACCTATAAACTTTTTTTTTATCAATAAACTATCTATCGCCATAAAATCCCGTTGCTATGCACGGGTATTCGTCTAGTTATGGTTATTCCCTTTCCATCACCTTGGTCAAATTTTATTGGTTTGTAGCTTCCATGACCCACTGGTCAAATTTTGGAACATTGGTCATGCATAGTTTTAGAGTTGCTAATTTAGTGTATAAATACTTTGGAAGGGATAATTTTATAGCCGTATTTAATTTTATCATTTGGCTCTTCTCGTATATTTAATAATCCATTTCTTTTATTTTAGTATATTAGGGGTTCGAGTGGTATAAAAAACCATGTAAAATTTGGTCCCTTTCGATTGTAGTTATTTTATATATACTTTGTATTTGTTTCATTTTCATTGATTATATAATAATTTGATGTATTTTAGGAAGAAGACAAAAAAAAAAACATGACTTGGAGAATGCAAATAATCGTTTTTATATATAAAAACGGAATACCACGACAATTTTCGGAGAAAAAAAAGTAGTTTTTGCCGAAAATCAAATTGGACCAATAGACAATTTTATTTTGTCATGCGAGAAAACCGAACCACATAATCGGTCAATAAAAGTCAAAATTGTGGTGTTGCATTAATGAACCAAATAACAAAACAAAATTAACTTTGCTAGATGGGAAGAGCTGGAAAGGTATATGTGATAATTCCTCTCCTATACATTTCATAACTTCATGTTTGCTTTCAGCATCACTCGATTCTATATTCCATTCTTATATTTGGATCAGGTATCTCTCATTGCTTATCTAACAATGAAAGCAATTTATTCCTTTATTTATACCTTTCATAACTTCATCTTTGCTTCCAACTTTACTCGATTCCATATTTCATTCTTATAATGTTAGATCAAGTATCTCTCTATGCTTATGAAAGCAATGTTTATGTCACAATTCTATTGCAATATAGTTATGGTCATTCATAAAATGCCATTGTCATCATGTGATGAAACTCATTAAAAAAAAAAAAAAAAAAAAAAAAAAAAAAAACATGTATAAATATTTTGAACCATTCAATTCAAACATTTATAATTAAAAAATATATTAAAAACTTTGATAAGAAATGTGTACCATCTTTGTAATAATAATGAACGTTAGGAATTTAATAAATGTTAATCGCTTCTAAAATGATCTTTGAAAAAAAAAATTGTCTTTGCACAATGATGCTGATGGGGACGCTAGTTTATGGTATTAGATACTCGTTTCAGGAGTATCTTTGCAGCCTCCTTGTTGGCGGGGTATCAATATTTGCATCGGCAAGGGTGAATATGTGTTCGTCTGTTTGAATCCTTAAATTTAATTAGGTTAACAAGCTAGCTAATCCAAACGTCCGACTTGGATATGGACTTAGTTTCTTAAACTTGGTGTTTGATGGTTTCACAAATGCCACTCAAGATTCAATCTCAGCAAGGTATACACTCAATAAGCTTTGAATTTCCATTCAACATTATAACTAAAGGTGGTAAGCCGGGGTTAGTTGGGTAATGGCCTAACGGGTCAAAATAGGTCAAGTCAAAACCGGTCTGGTCTGGTTGGCGTAACCCCTCAACACTTTTTAGACCATTGTTATGAAACAGTTTAGGGTGCTCTAAACATGTAAAACATCTTTTGACCCGTTACTAATCCAATACTACCTGAAATGACCCGTTTTTCATGTAAATGGTTGAAATTGCCCCTGAGCATACAGAAAACCTTGTTTAACAATTTTAGTTTGATATAACTACTAATGAAGGCGTTTATGTAATACTGCAGGTACCCACAACAAATGCATTGGATATGATGCTAGGAATGAACTTATGGGGTACTGTTTACAATGCCATTTTCATGTTTCGTTGGCCACAAGCAAGTGGATACCAAGCTTATATTACCATTAGCCGAAGCAGCTTGGGATATTTTATATGACTGTTTATGTGGCGCAATTGGTCAAAACTTTATATTACTATTAGCCGATTTGGTTCATTAAGTAACACCACAATCACAACTACCCGCAAATTTGTTAGCATTGTGTTTTCATCACTACTTAGCGGGAATCCCTGTCTAGAAAGCAGTGGGGGAGTGTTGCCATGGTGTTTAGCGGGTTATCATATCAGATATACCTAAAACGGAGGAAATCTAAGAGAATGAAGAAGAATAAGAAGAAAGCCTTTTGATGAATCTTTTCGTTTTTAGGTAAATTCTTTTTGGATACATAGATATTCTTGAACCTTAGATTCAATAGCTCTTTATTAAGTACAAAACAAAGAAATGATTTACCTTCAAGGAGTTCCACGAGGCACATAGGAATCAAGATAAATCATCCCTTTCCGAGAGGCTGGTCATAATTTTGTTGAATGCTGACATTCTAATTTTCAGGGGTTATATTTTGAATGTAGTTTTGAGTAGTTCTGGTGGTGGTTCAGTTTTGTTATTCATTTATCTTTGTGTTAGAATGTCTTGCAACAATCTATTTCTAAGCTTCATTAACCTTTGTCTGCAACTTCTACTAGCATTGACCTTTTAGGTGACCATGTTTAGCAAATGGTCAGACTTCTCTAACTCTTACTACATATACTTAGTTGCAAAACGTTGATAACCAACAATATTAATCGGCTAATACACCCTGCCCTGAAAACAATGTAGATGACAGTTTTGAACTTATTAGTAATAGCTTCACGTCTCGCAACAAGAATGTCCACCCATGTCTGCCAGTTGGTAAAGGCACCAAAACATCACTCTCTACCTTTTACATAAATTCAAAATGCATAGGGTAATATCTTCATTTTATATTGGATTATGGCCAAAATAAAGATTTGGTTTGTCAACATACAATCAGTCACAGTAATTAGTTAAGTGCACAAGCCTTCTGTTGCCCATTAATCCAAAAGACCCAACTAATCATTGACAGATACTTTAAAAAATTACAGAAAAAAAAAAAGTGCATGGACCATTAGAAGCATGCTTTTAAATTTGTACAGTTTTCCCTCTCTTCACTTCCACTTTCACCAAAACTTTATATATAGAAATCATTTTTATAAACCAATTACCCAATAGAAACTTGCACCATATGAAATAACACTTATACATTTTTAAAAAGTTACCCATTTTACCCCTGAATATGGACCCAAAATCTTCTTTTTGGTCCTTCTCATTATCATCATCAGAGCTGACCAACTTAAATACCACCAACAAGATCCATAATCCCCACATTCCCCACAACACAAATTTCACACACAAACACCAGAAAACATCCACTAAATAAAGAAGATTTCCGACATTGCAACAAGATAAAAGAACGAGCCTTTCGTTATCTGCAAGTAAGTTTCTTGATCCGTTTTGTTAGTACATTACTTTGCATACATGATTTTCTGCAAAATGCTTCAGAAAATAACTGAAATGCAGTAAAGAGATAAACATTTGCACACAAGAATCGCATTCTCTAAAAACCAATCATTATATATTATACATTACAATAGAAAGATACTCTCAACTTATACGGTTATACCATAACCTTCTAATTCTACACACGCTAAAACCAACAAACGAATGGAGTACAACTGGTGTAGTTGAGCCTCCTCACTCCTATGTTTTCTACTAATCCCCCTTTTCCGTTTAGGGGTAATATTGTAAATATATGGCGACTTGCCGATGTATAATTACACTCTATAAAAAATAAGATTATGTTCTGTGCAGGATTTGGCATATTTTGAGGCCAAATAGTTATGTGGAGGATATCAAATATACCCATATATTTGATATCCTCCAAAAATTAACAAACAAAAGCAATACGAGTCAAGAACACACATTGGAGATCGATGCACGAAAACTTGAAAGTAGAATATTTTGTTAGATCTACTTTTCGTTCTAGAATGTACCTGAACATTCTAGTGTTGATGCAGATCTTGATCAAACCTTTTTGGGTAAAAAATCAGGCTGAGATGACTGCAAATCCTATTGAAAATTGATCACGAAAGGTGAAGAAAAAACTCTACATACGCTCAAAACTCTGGGTGGGTTTTGCTCTCAAAGGCAATGGAGAAGAGCCCGTTTGCAGGGTGGTGGTTGTGATGGTTGGGTGCCTGGCTTGTGTGGTGTTGATTCCATTCCGAGTGTTTTTAGTAGGAAGTTCCTTTCCTGAAAAATGTACCAAAATCCTTGTCAGAAACAATGAAACCAAAAGATTGCAAGTGTGTGTTAGCATCAATACGTTATGTTACTATAAGTATTTCGATTTTATGACAAAACAATAAGAATAACTATTACTAATTGGACATCCCAAGTAAGTGAGTAACTATATGGTCCCTCTAAGTCTCTAACCTTCTTAGCTCAGCCTAATGGTTGCTAGAATGATGACTGCTAGCACACATGTTCAACTTTTATCAAAAATAGTTACTCACTTGGTAGGTTTAGGGTATGCCTAGATCTATGGTTTAAAACCCATTTTTAAGAAAACAAACAATTATCTTCGGAATGATAATCTTTATTCCCAAACGGTCATACCCAAACCAAACACTTGAGTGCGGAATGAAAGTCATTCCTTCATTCTCATACAGCCATACCCATAATTATTCACTAACTAACAAATTTGGAGGATGTTATCCATCGCCTATCACCATCAGTAACTCTCAGATGCATTGTTGTTTATAGCGTAACAGCAAGAGAGCCAATTAAACCCCTTAATAACTTGTCTCCATCCAGGTGATGAGCCTTAAACCCTATATACTCTTGACGGTCAACACAAATCCTATGTAAATAAACTATGTTGCTTGTATCAACCTCAATGTATAAAGTTATCCCTCATGCTATTTCATTTTCAGCTGCAGATATCTTGAACAGGTTTGTCGAAAGCTGAAGCCGTTTTTACCAACTTATGGTCTGTATCTTACCGATTCAGACTTTCTCTGAAAGTGATCATGTCATCAAGGTTAACCAAGTAATTACACTACACATTTACTTTTTCACTTGTCAAACATATCTCTTCAATTCTTCATCAAAAGTTAGGAGTTCCCTTGTCAATATCATGTGCGGTCAACTATTTTCTTCCAAAACCACATAAAAACAGGTAAAATATATGCCAATATGAGCATACTCAAACTCAAGACTCCAGATTATCATGAGCGAGTGGCAACCCTTCGGGATCAACTATAACCAGAACAGAAACCAGGTCGGGATATATGTAACTCATAAATGATTGAAAAAACACACAGCTGTCTCACCTAATTAAAAAAAAAAAAAGGGTGAAAGTTACACCTGATGAGTTTTTTTATCCTAGTGATAATCAGTAGGTTAATATTGGTAAAACCACTAAACTTCCACCATTTATTGGTTTAACCCTTAAACTATTTTCCGCAATGGTTTACTCCCTTATCATTCTTTTGGTCATTTTTCACAATTTTTCTGACAGTACAGGGAAAAAAAAAAAAAATGAAGCTAAGGGAACAAATCATTGAGAAAATAAAAAGAAGTTTATAGTTAAAACGCAAAAATGGTGAAAGTTTAGTGGTACTAATAATAACCCTTAACTTAAGGACGTGTTAGTCCTCTATGCTTCAATAATGAAATACAATTTTAAGATATTATAGTGCTTCAAAATACTGAAGTAGCAAACGGACAAAAATGCTAAATGGACTTACACTTTCTGAAAATTGTGGGCTCGGGATCCCTGCTCCCAATGATCTGAACAACGGAGTTACTTGAAGTGGGGAATTAAACTCCGAATTTGGCAAGGGACACAAAGCTTCAACATCATTGTCAAAGTCATCGCAAGAAGCTAAGATATCTGTAACAGAAAAAGAAAATAGGTTTATCACAGGACTGCCACGATGATGACACGGTAACTGATACCAAGTTTTCACCCACAGAATTTACCTTGATTTGTTGTTGAGTCGGGTATTGGGATGTTTTTACCATCAACATTGCTATTAGGCTGCATTACTTGGTTTGTTTGGTGTTCAACTTCACAGAACCCGTCTTGAAGTGGTTCCATATTCTCAAGCACTTGAGGGAGAACAGTTGACCCTGTACTGTAATCGGAGCTGTCTGGGGATCCCTGATATAAGTCAGGTTGCCTGCACAAATGAATCATTTAGTATCGTTTGCACGAAATATTAGCCATGACTATTGAATTAGCACCTATGAACCATTTGACAGATATATTACCTCCAGGACTGTTGGCTGCCTTCATTACAACTTCTTACGTCCTCTACCAGATCTTTGATATTCTCAAATTGAAAATCCATATCAGAATCGTTGAATCCAAGTACATCGTTTTTCTTTGTTTGATTGAGAAAATCTTGAATAGCCTAAACACGGTACGATAGGATGGTGAAATGTTAGACTTATCATGATAATCAACAAAGAAGTTTAATACTAACTACGGCCATGACAACAAAGTTAATTTTATAATCATGTCTATTAAAGTCAAAAGTAAATTCCATGATTTTCAGTTCCATTAAGGTGGTAAACTGACTTTCATCTTCATCAGAAGACATGATATGTTATCAAAATACAAGCACAAAACAGTTACATAGAAGGGTTATCACGAAAAATCGTTTCACCTTGCAAGCATTTTCATAACTCTCGGCTGTTTTCTCCGTATTAACTTTGAGTGCAAGTGAGCTGAGCAGTTCTGCTTGTTGCAGCAATGCAATAATCTTCGGGTCATCTTTCTTGAGAAATGTTCCTATAACAGCATTATTATTAGTTGCTTTTTATCAAACTGAAACACATTTTAGTTTTTCATTATTGAACCAACAAAGTAAATGTTTTATTACAAAGAAGCTTTAATGTACAATCATTGTGTAATGTTTCACTAATATGGCTTTAAGCCAACATACAAACAAAATTCCTAAAATTGATCATCAACGAAGTTTTTTATATGGTGAATTACCATCTTTTGACACCTCTTCACTTTTGGGATGAAGATGAGCTGTCAAGTTGTTTGTGTTATGACAGTTATGCATAAGTACGGCAAATGGAGGTCTGAGTTGCTGGTCTATCGTTCTGAAAGTCCCTGTCACCTCTGCTTCTACATTGCAATCTTCTATTGTATCAGGGATGTGTTTCCTCCTAAATCACGAACAGTGACATAGATGTTAAAATTCGAACTTGATGTTATATATGTGGGAATAAAAGGCTAAATTAAAAGTACCTCATCTTAGAAGGTGGCATTACAGTTTCTAAAAATCTGTCCGCATCTTGTCCAGTTTGGAACCTGGTCCTTTTGTTGTTCGCCGTGATGTAAGAAGTGTTGTTCTCTTTTGCCAATGCTTCACTCTTTGCTCTCTTCTTACACAAGGTGGAGAACCGATTCTTAACAGCATTGTCCGTCCTTTTTTAAGCAGGCAAAATATTATTGCGTTTTAGTATTTCTTCAATACATAATCCATAATCAAATACGAGTAGAACATCATTTACCTGCCTGAAACCACTTTTGCTATTTCAGTCCATCTGTTGCCAAAAATCTTCTGGGCCTGCAAACAATCTTCTGATATTAGTTATCTCATTACCCATGTATAAAAACAAAAAGACTACCACAATACCATATATGAAATGGTCAACTAGCTAGATAAATAAAATAAATGTCTATTCATTTATCCTACCAAAGAAACAAAAAGAATCATAGTTTATCACCACTAATGTACCCAGAAAAGTGGTCCAAGCCCAACATCAATGGCTCTCTTTGTAGGCTATGCATTACAACCCACTTGTCGAATGTACATAACTACAAACAAGTGTATTTTGCTTGCTTTGCAACCACATAGACTCGTCATGATGATGATCATGTTCATGACGATAGATAGATTTCATGCTTGATAATAGTTACAATATCTCCATATCAAGTGTTATGCCACACCCCAGAAAAGTGAACTAGGATTCAAGCCCACCATGGATGGACTATTATCTTCTTAAGATATTCTCTATAACCTACTTTCGGAGGACACACAGTCATACAGAAGTGTGCTTCGTTTGCTTTACAACCACCATCGACTCGATGTCAAGATGATGATAAATTTCATGCTTGATAAAGTTACGACACAAGAACGGGCGGATTAATAAAATGTAAGTAGAAACTAGAAAGGCTCGATCTTTTTACAAATCTACCTCGCATAGAAGCATGTCTTCCTCCTGTGACCATCCGCCTTTTTTGAAATCAGAATTCAAATAAGTGAACCATCTGTATAATCAGCATATACAAAAAACCAGATTTAGTTATACACCATAAACTCAAAGAAAAAACAGCCCAAATAAACATTATACTTCATATTTTTTTCATAAATATTGCTCGTTTACCTTCTTCTGCATTGCCTTGTAGTCTTATCCTTAAACTTCGACGCGACAATAGCCCAACTGCACATATCACACATCAATCTTATTAATCTTACTACTCAAATAACTTTTGATGATATCAAACCATCCTAATATAGTAACACCCTATACACGATTCGACAAGAAAACCGTACTTGTCAGTTCCATGGGTACCGATTTGCTCCCTCAATATAGCATCCTCCTGATAAACCAAACAACCAGAAAGATCATAACTTTATAACACCAACAACAACATTAAAACATAAAACAAAAACATATCTATACAATCAAAATCAACCTCTTGAGACCACGAAACAATATGTCTCTCTTTCTGCTTAACGACGCCATTAGTACTATTACTATTATTATTATTATTATTATTATCGCAACTTTTCTTCTTCATACTCTGCATATTTCACCAACTTCTCTCACTAGCATACTAAAGTAAACACACTTACACTACTACTCTTTCGCCTTTTATATGT
Organism: Artemisia annua; assembly: GCA_014162995.1. Classification (NCBI taxonomy): domain Eukaryota; kingdom Viridiplantae; phylum Streptophyta; class Magnoliopsida; order Asterales; family Asteraceae; genus Artemisia; species Artemisia annua. Next base: position 94,844 of record LBNU01017986.1, on the reverse strand, counting down.
AAGTCTACTATTTTACATTTATATATATATAAAAATTTAATCTTTTTTATAAAAATTTAATCTTTTTACCAAAAAGAAAAATACCCTTTTTTCCAAGGCACAAACTTTACACAACACTTCTCACTCAATTTGCATTGGATTCTTTATATCCCCAAACTTTATAAAAACTAAACCAAATTTTATAAAAATTAACACAAATCATCAATCCAAACACAACCCAAATTCCAAAACTCAAAATCAACCAAAACTAACTCATACCCATTACCCAAAACACCAATCCAAACACAACCCAAATTCCAAAACTCAAAATCAACCAAAACTAACTCATACCCATTACGCAAAACACCAATCCAAACATACCCACAAAACCCAAATCCAAAAAACTCACTCAAATCAACCCAATTTGACCCAAATCAAGATCCAATCAAGAATTGGGATAAACTGAAATACCCAACAGAAATTCAATTAAAAAAAGGGTTATGTGTATTTTTAGTTCTAGAATAAGGTCTGATAGTTTAATTTGATTATGGTGTAGTAATAAAGTGTAAATTTGTGCATAAAGTGTGTGTGGTGGTGGGGTTTATGAGCGCGGGGATGAGTGTGTGTTTGAAATATTGACGCTGAAATCCATGAAGTAATAATAATGAATATGTGTGTGTGTTTGATGACGTGGCAGTGTGTGTAAGTGGTTAAATTAATTGTTTTTACGCTCTTTGGTGGAGGTGGTGGTTATTTATTTAGTAGGATTATTATCATGTGAGTTCTGTAAATGTTTGAATAAAAAATTAATGGAAAGATGTAAATATATTCTTTGCTTTGTATTGACTCCTTAAAATTTGTGTTTGAATGAGAAGTAAATTGTTGTTTATTGTGAGTAAGGAGAGTGTTTACAATGCCGGCACTAATGGTACTTATTGTGTTAAAATAGTGCTAAATGGCCGAGTATAATAGACCGCAGATTGAATCGGATCGAATCGAGGAATCGGCTTGAACCAAATTGGTCGGGTCGGATCAGATCGAATATATTTCGGTCTGATTTTTGGTTCACCTTTTTCCTCATATTCAATCTTCGGTTCGGTTCATCCACTCCGGTTTGATTTTATGCAAAACATGTCAATATGCTTTATTGGACTGGACCGTAGCGAAAACATTTCGGTCTAGTCCTTAGCCCTGTGTTTTGGATCAATTTGATTTTCAGTCCGGTCAGGTTTTGTTCGGTCTCGTCACTGTGCTCAGACCTAGCTAAAACTTTTGAAAATGTTCTCTAATATCGTCACTAAACATGACATTAATTTATTGTAATGAATAGTAAACAAGTAAAAAACACTAAATATAGTTCGCAAAATCATTCATTGCAATAAAACATTTTTCATTAATTCAAAAACTCTTTGATTTTGCTAGTCTTTTAATCTTTTGAAATAAACTACTCCCTCCGTCCCATATTAAGTGTCCACAATGGAATATTTGGATGTCCCAAATTAAGTGTCCATTTGTACCTTTCAACCAATAAGATGAGAGTTTAGTGGGTAAAAGTAATATTTGATTGATAGAAAGTTTAGTTAGTGGAATCTCCTAAAACTTTGTGCATTATGAAAGTGGACACTTAATATGTGAATGAGTTAGTACTTCTTTAGAGTTTGATTTTACCGTTTACTAGAAAACAAATTTAATAAATTGTATTTTTGCACTAGATGCTAACACAAATGAGTATGTGAATAAAAAATTAATGGAAAGATGAAATATTCTGTTACTGACTTCTTGAACCTCGTGTTTGAATGAAATATAGATTGTCATATCGTGTGTGATTGATTAGTTTTAACGTTAATTAGCAAAACGATGTTAAGAATCAATAAAATAATAATATTATAATGTTTGTAATTTTATTTCAAAAGTTTATGTAAAGTAAAGATTCAAGCTTCTCACTAATCTGGCATCCTCGATTATATTGTATTATTGTTCACTACTTTACCATTTATATGTAGCATGTCTTGGAATGCAAACGGTGTCATTGAATCGAATCATCACTCGACGAGAGCTACAAAATTTTATACATTTTTATTATATATAAGCACAATATGAGGTACGAGTTTACTTATTTCATCCAATAGTAATACATGCATTTTTTTTATTTATTTTTTTTTTTTTAAGGACCTTTTTTTAGTAATGACCCAATGCCACCAAAATCTATGAGACGTCCATGATATGTATCTCGTATGAAACAAATATGAGAGCTTTGATTTTATTTTATTGCACACATGAACAAATTTTGAATTTTTTCATATGAATTTAAAAGTTTATGTTTATTTTGTAATACTAACATATTTACGATTGATCAAATATTGCACAAGATTTACATGTTCATTAACCAATGTCATGAGGGATGAATGTGACATCTACAATCCATTTCAAATTTTCAACCTACAAGTAGATTATTTTCTTGAAATTTGAATTTTGTGAATTTTGTAGCTTTGAAATATGGGGCTAACAAAGCCTAGCTTAATTGGTTGAACGGTAATGACCAACGGATCAACAGTTTATAAGTTAATTTGAGGTGTTCTTTAATCAAGGAGTGAGTGTTTATGTTCTAACTCTGTGTATAATATAATTGTGTAGATTAGATTTATTTAGGAGATGGGTCGAGTTTGTTTTTCGGAAATATTTGAACAGTTTATATATTAGACCGATCACTATGGTGGGTGAAAGATCACAACCACCTTCAATTTTCACGCGTGATTCTTGCAAACATCACCGGTATCACGCGTGGTCCTTAGATTTTTGCATTAGTTTGGTAGTACAAACCACCTAAATGATGCACCCTTTTTTTTTTTCTCTCTGTATGTGATTATGGAGTATATTGTGAGGTATGTTTTTAAAAAGTAAAGTATTTTATATTTTTAGTTTGGTGATGAACATAACACCTGTTTGATGGTAGTTTAGTAACTAATGTGTTGAATAATAATGTGACGTTAACGTAAAGTTGACATGAAAATGACAGGTTTAATAACCATAACACCAAGTTTAAGTGGCATGTTGTACATTGGAGACTTGTTCAATTGTTCTTATTAAAAAAGAACTTACGTAAAGCATTGACATAAACAGAAATATATAAAAATGAAGTAGGAAAAGGACATGATAACTATCCAAAATTCCAAATGTATTGTCTTTCTTAAGTCTTAACGATATAGTTTCCCGCCAAATTAGTGGAATATGTTTACATAAAAATAAACACATTTGAATTAGTTATATTCTAACATTATTATACTCTAATAGTGATCAATATCAATAGTTATCAAACTTTAAGTTCAACACTCTAGATTGCTATAGTATAAGTTTGTGCAAAAACTAATATGAGTGTTGTGCATATCTTATTAATATTTTTGAGATGCTAATTATGTGAAACGAGATTTTTTGCAGATACGTTAAATAAACTATGAAAACTACTCAATGGAAACGTTAGCTCTTTAGGCCTACCAATTTCTTTATAAAATATTTTTAAAATTTAATATAAATATGTGTTACAAAATTATTTATTTGCAAAGCATCACATTGGTTGGTTGTTGGTATAACAACAAATATGAGATATATATGTCAAAATTTCATTTGGTATAATTTGTTTATTTGTATTGCACACGTAATACTTTAACTTGAAAAATTGATGATCCATGATTGATATCTATCTTAACGTTTTTAGATACTTAATCGTGGATTGGTGGGTAAGAAAACTTTTAAACCCATATTATGCAAAATTTTACCTAGTTACTATTGATGACAATTGTTACAGAAATTGTAATGGTCACTCAAGTAAGCAACTAAAAAGAAGGGATGACAATCGAGTCGTGTTCGGGTTGACCTATTTTGATTGACGGGTTATTATAACCTTTACCTAAACATAACCGTGTTAAGAAACTCAACCATAGCTAACCCAAACATGTTTAATTAAATAGGTCAAGCGGTGAATAAAGTTTATGGTTTGTCGATTTAACTAGTTTAAATACAAAAATGATATAAGATCTAAAAATGATGAAAATAATTATACGACAATTTCCGTGATATGAGTTATAATCGTAATCTATATTAAATACATGTCAAAATACATTTAATCCAAATTCAACAATAAATCCAAGTTATATATTTTATTTTTAGAAGCTTATATATATTTAAACGGATACACTGATTGGTCTGTTTAATGATTATTCAACCAAACACGAACCATTTATTAAATGGGTTAGATGGTTAACATGTTTTTAACCCAAACATGTTTATCGTCAACCCAACTTAATGTCGGGTTCGTGTCATATCGAGAATCGTCACCCTTACTAAAAAGGATGACTAACTATCTGATGGCTTTAACTGACCGATCTTACAGCTAATATGGGAGGGAGCGTAACATCATGAATAAAGGATACGCGACCGAAATTGAAGCATTGGCCTCCATTTTTATGTTGCATGTCCTTAACCATTAGCTAGACTAATGTTACGAAAACCTTAAATATGCAACTTTGTTTTATCCTAACAAAGAGTTTAAGCCCTATATTATATTATTAGCTAATGTAAATACATCAATGAACATAAAAACATCATTTCATTCATCACATCACATACTAATTATTCAAACAAGTTCAACAAACCACTAGATTCAATAGTAAAAAGACAAACAATTGGAACCCAAGGTGAACATGCCCCTTCGATATTTTTTTAAAGCTGCTAATAACTAACCCTACACTGACCTCCAATCAATATCCTTACAGCTTTCTTTAACAAAAGGATTTTGTATTATGTTTGACCGACTAAGTATATGAATAGTGCATGCATTAGTTTATTACGAGATATACAATCTGACCAAACCTAGTCTTTTGCAATTATCGTGACCTATAAAGTTATACTACAAAAATGTTTAAACCATATATACTCTCTATATATACAAAATTAGAAAACTTATGCTCCGTAATCTTTAAATAAGTTGCATAACATGCACTCCTTGCTTATCATGCTCATGCACCGCTATACTTAGTTGACTATGAATTTGTGTTTTTAGTCTTATTACTCCACATTTACATGTAAATTTTCTCGCTCCTAATCCTTACTTCTGATTATTTTTTTTTTAAATGGCAAAATTTTTATTTGAAAGGCTGCTAGCAAAGTACTAGAAGCCAAGAAAACAATACAAAACGAGAAACAAACAAAACAACATATTTTAGAATCTTCTCTAGGCTTTAACTGCAAGGGATGAAAAAACTTTTGTCAATTACGAAGAACCAATATAAGAGAAATTCCCCACTCACGAAGTTTGATCCACCGGTTTTCACTCCGGAGTGATTTTGATGCATCCCCAAACAAGCCCCGGGGGAAAAAAAACAACTGAAGAACACGGAAAAGCAAAAACATCAGCGCAACAAGTAACTCGCAAGCATCATAAGATATTTGAACTAGTCTAACCAATTGCAATACATGTATCCCTTGCAATACATATTAGTAGGTGTATTATAAATGGTTTTGGGAAGTGGAATTATACGAGTATGTTGATTTGAAAACAAGGTTGATATGAAAATAAGCAAAACTAGATAGTATATAGACACTTTAAGTATAATGTCACATACATTTTTTTTCTTTTTTTTTTTTTTACTTAAAAAATGAGTAGAGTCTATGGTTTGAGGGTTGTTGGTGCATCAACCAACTTGGCCGATCAAGTTAGGTTGGAAAAGGATACGAATCCTTATGCTAAATTGGATGTTAATGAATTGGATGCACAGATGAAACGGCTAAAGGGTAATAATGAAGGGAATGATGTTGCTCCTACGCTACGTACAGCTGTTAGGGTTGTTCGTAACCCTAACCTTACATCTGATGGGAATATGGTGGTAATGATGCTAATGCATCGGTATTGCATGTGAATGATCAGGCTCCACCTATAGAAGGATTTCATGATTTGGGAGGTTGTAACCTTCCTCCTAATTTGTTGTTTGGACTTGTTGTTGGCCATGTTGCTACTGCGGAGGCTGCTACTCATTATGGTAATACTACTAGCTTTGTGGATAGTAATTCTAATGTGGCTGTACCAAAGGAGACATTGGTTGTTATTGAAGGTGGTATGGTGGAATTGGGAGTAGTAATGGGGGTGATACTTGTGCCGAACAAACTGCCCCTATTGGTGTGGCGAAAGTCGTTTACCATATGGCAGATCCTTCTGATCCAATTTCTGACTTACCGTATGCTAGCTCATCTCCTATTAAAGAGATCGGTTGTTCGAGTCCCAGTAAGCACAATTCTTGTCCGTAGAAGGTTAATGACCCTAATTCTGGTTTTAATGTGTATGTTGGTGATAATGTGTCCAAAACCACTAATGAGGGTAATAGCTCCAATGCAGTTGGATCTAACACAAGGGCTAACGTTTCTTTTGCTAATGTGCTGAATCAGGAAAGGGTAACTAGGAAGGTTAACTTTCGTCCTTTGGTGAATGTGAATCGTATTGATAACCAAGATACTTTACTACTAAAGGCTGCTATGGAGGGTGTTTTGAATCGATATGATAATACACTTATTGGTTTCTTTGTTGGCAAGAATATTGCCTTCCCGTTGGTTTATGTCACGAATACGTTGGGTAAGTTTGGTTTGAAGAAACTTATGAAGAATGATGAAGGTGTTTTCCTCTTTAAGTTCGATTCTAAAGAGGGTGTTGATAATGTGCTTGAAGAAACTTATGAAGAATGATGAAGGTGTTTTTCTCTTTAACACGTAATTCAACTCTCATTCTCACCAAATAGACTCCTGAGGTGTCGTTAACTAAAAGTGAGGTAACCAAAGTTGCTGTGTGGATTAAATTGCACAATGTGCCATTGCTTGCATATTCTGAAGACGGATTGAGCTTGATAGATACACAGGTTGGTAAGCCGATTATGTTAGATGCGTTTACAAGCTCAATGTATGTTGATTCATAGGGGCGTATTAGTTTTGCTCATGCACTTGTGGAATTATCATCGGATGTTGAACTAAAACGCGAGGTTACTATGGCTATTCCCAAGAAAGATGATATTGGTTTCACTACGGCTGTCATTAAGGTTGAATACAAATGGAAGCCTCCTCACTGTGGTGTATGCAAAGTTTTTGGGCATGATCTAATTAATTGCCCAAAATATGCCAAGGAGGTGGTTCGTAATGAAGTAAATGTGGTACCGAATGTTCCTACTAGTAAGGATAAGACTAGTGATGGTTTCCAAATGGTAAATAACAAGAAGAAGGGGAAGAATGCTGGTCAAACTAATCCGGGTAAAGGAGGTTATACTAAGCCTGTTGTGGGTAAGCAATTTCAGTATCGACCCAAAGTGCCTCCGTCTGAACCCAAGAAAGTGGATGTCAATAAGAAAAAGTTGTTGATGTGGCTAGTACGAGTGGAACAAAGATTACTACATTCAATCAGTTTGATGCCCTTAATATGGATGATACGGATGATTATGGTATTCCTACTAATGAAGTGAATAAGGATGTGGAGTCTGGTAGTACAGTGGAAGCTAAGGAAAATGAGTTGGAAAATATTGGTAATGTTTCACAAGAACCGATTGTGAGTAATCAGAAAGAGAATGAGCAGGTTGGGGTATCTAAGTCTAGTACTTCTTTTTCTACATCTACTTCTGCTACTAAGAGAGTTAACCCGTTCTCTAAGGTTGGTGAGATAGTTGATTCTGATAGTGAGGATGAAGAGGTTGTTAACATGTTTGATGAGTCAGGGAATTTATTTGATAAGCCTACGGAATTCCTCTCTTCCACAGGGGGTGGACATGAGCTTGAAGATTACCATGACTATGATAACTATGCGGACCAAATTTACGATCTACCAGGACAATTGTGTGCTTTTTATGATTTTTATGATATCAAGCCCCAAGGTCGTGTTAGGAAGTAGTTTATTGTTTTTCTAGTTGTCATGTTTGATTATGTTTAGTGGATTTATTTCTTGTACTAGAGGAAAGGATGTGTCTTGTTATGTAAGCTCTTTCGCCTATGTAACGGGCTGAGATATGGGACCTCCATATCCTTTGTACTTAAACGCTTTTTGGAGTAATACATTTACCAGGTCTTTTGACCTTTAAAAACAACATTCACTATTAATTAATAGCTTAAATATTTTTTAATTCTAAAAACTTTTGATCATTTTTGTAGACTTTTTTCTCGCAATAACTACAAATTAAACTCTTAAGTGTTGCATAAAGGGTCACACCAGAACCATAAATTCGCAAGTATAATTATTTCTCGCGGTATACCGTCGCTATGCGTGAGTATTCATCAAGTCTTGAGAATATGTATATCATCCGGAGTAGGTTGGTATTTTCAGCGTACAAAGTTATATGGAAATCAAGCATGATTATTTTTTCAATACGTCTAAAAAAACGAACTAATGTTTAATTAGTGTTATTTATTTTGTTAAGGGTAAATCACATAAAATTGTACGTGACTTATACACATATTCAATTTAAGGTGCTCCATTTTTTTCTTCTCAATTTAGTGTACCAAACTTTCTTTGATTGCAATGTAAGCCCATCAGCGAGTATTCAAATCATTTGCCGGTTACCAAATTTTTCGGCTACCTTTTCCACCACCACCACTTTCATTTAGGGGTTTTTGCATATATAACCTTCCGAAAATGCATAATTGCATATATAGCCAAAGCATGCATAAAAAACATTGTACTATGTGCATCAAAAACTTGTACAAAGGATATATATGCAATTATTCACTTTGGGAGGGATATATATGCAATTCTACCCTTTCATTTATCACAACTACCACCTTCATTTATCACCATAATCCACCAACACCACCTACATCTATCAACACAATCCACCACCACACCCATCACCAGCTGCCGCTACCAACACAACGTCACCACCATAGCCGAATGTGGTTGGTCATTGATGAAGATGGTGCCGATAGGTTATGGTGGTTGTAGTGATAAATGAAAGTGGTGGTGGTTTATGGTGGTGGTGTTTATAGATGATTAGATGAAGGTGGTGGTGGTGGTGGGTCGCCGGATAAAGTCGCCGAAAAATGTGGTAACCAGCTAAATGACTTGAAAACCCGTTTGTGGTCTTACATTGCAATACAAGAAAAGTTTAATACACTAAATTGAAATTTAAAAAAATATATAATATAAAATAATAATAATAAATAAACATGGAATATCTTAAATTAAAATTGGGTACATTTTTATCGAATTATCTTTTTACTAACCATATCCAATGGTTTAGTTAGCGTAAATATAAAAATAGTCCTGAATGAAATATTAAACTTTTCTTGTTTAACATTACATTTTATGTTTTAAAATGATTTGGGTACATGGTTAACAAAATCCGGTGTCTACCTATCATGTAAATCATGTTTATTTTTAGGACACGATGAATGTGATATGTTCATGTTCCATCAATTTTAGAATGTCTCGATTTTATGATCGACATTAAAATGAAAACTACCTAGGAACAGCCAGTGATCGTCGGATTATACATGCATAATCTTCTAAGTTCTAGCACAATAAATTTTGAAGGTAAAATGACGTAGTTGTTGCATAATGATACTCCATGCAATACACACACAATGTATACATGTAGATTATTTTGTAGCATACAAAAAGCCAGTAAGAGAAAGTATGATTTTTTTGACTAATAATCATTCTATATCTTTGATAGCGAAGAATTCATAATCCCAATGTGCATATATTTTAATTTTAAGTTTCTCAAAAGAGAATGGAAGGAGCGTTTCGTTATAAAGTGGAAATTGATATTGGTTTCTTGGCCATGGCTAGCTCTCATGCCATTTCCCCACTTCAAAGCTAGTGTTTCTTTTGATTTTTTAAAAGCTTCAAAATTACCATAGTTCTAGATGATGAGTTTATTTACTAGCTATTGTCCATTGTTAGTTTGTCACCTTAAAGATGATAGTCAAACATGTCATATATAGTCTTCATGAGTTATGGTGGAAAATAAATATCTATCAACTACTACAAATAAGTATGAATGTAGCATTCTAAGATCACTAATTTAGAACGTAGTATTCAAATGAAGTTGATGCTCCTTTAAAACTACTGTATTTATAGAGGACCTGCTGGAAACAAGTTTTGCTCATTCTAAGGTCACTATGAAATCCTTTCGAGTGTCTCAAAATCTCATTTTCGAACATGTTTTATAAGAAAATGATTGGGAGACTTAAAAAAATGTTAGTACTAAACTTCTGTCTTAATCAACGTGACAATGGTTTATTACTTTCTATATTCATGAGTCAATGTGTTGTCACAAATATGATCTTGCCTAAGTTTATACATGTTAATCAATATATTCTCATATTAAAGTATGATGCTCAAACATTAAAAGTGACACACCTAGACAATGTCTACTTATATTATTAGATATAGAATGGTGAATGGAGCATTCCTGTAATGTGGAATTAAGGATATGATTAGCTTTTCTAATCACATATTAGTTAATGAGTATTTTTAGTGAAAGGAATTACAAGTGGAGCTTCTTATGGAGGTCCAAATTCCAAAAGAGATTGATGACCATGGGTCCCAAATGATGTATAATATATATTTTTTTTTCATATTATGTTGTCAAAATATTATTGTTATCCAAGTTAATTATTCTTGTTTTGTTAGAAAGTACAAATATGTATTATTTGATAAACTATGTGATTAGAGATAAACAACATGAACTTAACAATAATGAATATCTTGAAAGAACAAATAAAATCTGAATCAACCGACCATAATCATGTTTACTTGGACTTTTAAAATTAGAGAAATTCATAAATTCTTTTAAAGTATCTCATATTCTCTCATTGGACAGTTTTGGGGGTACATGTAAAAAGCAAGAGGGGTCTTGGTGTAATTTTCTAAATTTTTGTCTAAAAGTTACAAAAAGTAAATTATGTGGGACAACTTTACAATTTGATAAAATTGCCTTTTAGAACAAATACACCAAATATTAATGCTTAATTGTCCATTTTAAGTACAGAAATAGATTTATTTTTGTCAACTGTGCCCTTAGATTGATCATTAAATTTTAACTAATATAGTACTAATGATCCTTAAAAGTTACCGACATCTACTTTGTTCTTAGAAAAGTACAACAATGCTCATGTGCAATAGTAGGATAAGATAAGATGCTTCATTCTCAAAGTGACAAGTATGATAACTTGTTACTGTTTTTTTCTATAATTCAAAAAAATAATAATCCATATCTATATTAATCAACTTTATAACAAAATAACATATGATAATTTAGAAAGCACTTATATTGTTTTCTTGGGTTGTTTTCAAATGAAAGGCCGAAAGTAGAGTCTAGACTATATATGCGCTCCTTGAGGTCCCCTAATCTCTCTCTCTTTTTCACTAATTCTAAGTTGGACTTGGAGAATGTTGGAGATAATCATCAAAAGATAGAATAAATTTATACAAGTGCATGCCCCCTAACCTATCAACTTTTGAATCTTTCTCATATTCAAAAGTCGATTCATACCTTCTTTTTTTTTTAACACAAGTCGATTCATACTTGGAAGTGTTAATTACATTATAAACAATGAAACATATATAAGTGATTTCTATAAGTAAATGTTTGAAATATCAAAATTTTGATCAAACTTGTTAGAGCATCTCCATTCTCCAGTGGTGATGAAAATGACGACGTAAAGACTTGAAAAGCAAGTAAATAGGCGTTAATGGATGATAAGGTTTGTAACGAATGTCCACAATGATATACAAGAAAGTTGAGTCTCTTGTAAGCCTATACTCGTGGTTATCGGTACTTTCACCATGGTTTTTAGTTGAACTTGATGGTATTGAATTGCTCGTTGTTTTTGATTTTGGGGCGTTATAAAATGATAATAGAGCCAAGTTTAAGGCTTGATTGGCGGGAATGCAACTTAAACATCACATATATAGTGTATGGGACTTGGTTTTCTTGGCGTCCATCTTGCTTACAACTTTGAGGGTGAGTTATAGTCCTTCGTGTTGCGATGAGCATGCAACTTATGCATCTCCAGCTTGTATATGGGACCTGGTTTTAATGAGAAAGTTTGTAACAACGCGTCTCACATTGTAATCACCAGGTATAGTGAATTGGCAAGGCATGAGTGATTATTACAAAGTAAAATGGTGAGTGATGGTTGATTGGCAGGGACATGATGAAGAGGCTGTGCATTACACTTTAGCCTAAAAAAAGTTGATATAATGAATGATTAAATGAAGGTTTGGATCATTTTCGTGTTGCATGTGTTCATCTTGTATGGCTTGAGAAAATATTCATGGCAAGTACTCTCTTCATGATGCATCACAAAGATAAGAGTATATCAAGTTTCATATATTCTTAGGTTATCGACATACATATAGGTTTTCTGGCTTATTAGTTAGAAGTCTATTATTTTGATGTACTTTTCACCTAAAAGCTAGAGTCTATTCTATCTTTCTTAGTCATAAGTCCAACGTCATTCATGGTGTAATTAAAATGTGGCCAAGTGATTTTTCAAGGACATATATCTACTTCTTGTTTACTAATAATGCATGTTTTAATGGTTTATATATTAATTTATTTGAAGCTAAAGTTAATGGATTTCATCTTTGAAATTTTCATCATATAGTAAACGTAAAAGATAAAAGCTTACGTTTTAACGTGTTCATTTTGCTTTCATACTATTCCACAATATATACATATATACATGCAGACACCTTTATAGTTTTTAAACAATAATTAGCGATAAAATACGGAATCTAACTTGATGAATAACATAAGAAAGTGGTAAATCAAGACCCACGTGTGAAATAATTAACTAGCTTTTAGCGTTTAAAACAAAGTAAAGTTGGAAAATTGTGTTTGTGTAGGGTAACATATAAACTGAGTTTTTGCTTGGGATTCCTACATGTATACGTGTGGGTCATATTCTCTTATGTCTTGTGAACATCACATTTTTGTATGACTTTTTAGCTCCTTATCTTTCTTTGTTTTATCTAAAACAAACTTTTAACTCATCAAATCTTGTGTTATCCATGTACATGTTATCACATACATTAGTATATAAAACATTCTTTTAACTTGTCAAATATTGATATTTTGTATTGTTTAAGTCATGCTTAACAAATGCGAGATAGTTTGTAATGTAAATATTTTGACATAGTTAATTGCCGTTAAAACAAAAACTCTAAACTCGTTAAACATGAACTAGCTACAAGATGAAAGCTACTCTGATATGCAGTGCATGTGTGTTTATATTCAAATTAAAGGGTTAATTATGCCAAAACGTACCATACTTGCCCAAAAAATCACTTTTGAGTATCGACCTTTTTTTTTTCCTTATTGGGGTACTAAACTTGCATTTTTTGCCTCTTTTACGCATTTTCGTACAATTTTATGACATTTTTGCCCCTGAATTTTCAAAGATTTGAGGGGCAAAATCGTCCCAAAGTGCGTAAAAGAGGCCAAAATTTTGAAGTTTAGTACACCAATGAGGAAAAAAAAAAGGTCGATACTCAAAACTGATTTTTTGGGCAAGTATGGTACGTTTTGAAAGAATTAACCCTAAATTAAAACATTCTTGAATAATATTTTACTGCATATTATAACATAGAATTTATTTATTTATTTATTTGATAAAGGCAGCCATCCTTTTCTATTTTTTTATATCTTAATCAAAATTCAAATGTAAATCACTTTCTCCATTGTACTCATCTTTTGTTGCATTGCCACTGCCTTGCCATGCCACCATTATCATCAAAAGAGAAAAGGGATTTCAAGAATCCTATGCTCTACTTCCCTATTTTTGAAAATATATATTGGTACAAATATTTCATATCATGCATAGAAATTATGTAGAATAATCACAACAAACTTTGATTATATTGTTAATATTAAACTGTAATCTAAAGTTACATGGTATACTTCAAATCTAACGTGTAAGTACATATTTTTACAAATTAAAACAAAACTAGCTGTTTCACACTATATACATCGCATATTTGCCATACATGCCTTAGATGGTACTTGAGCCTGTCGACAATCGAAACATGAGAATATTCAGCCCGCAACCATGGGAAGCATTCTCACATCATATCTGGAACCACTGTTCTACAAAGCCTCTGATGTAATCTGTTAATATAAATAATCGCATAAAAATGTTATTTTTATATAACGATTCCTCTACGTTTTACTAATGACAAATATAAAAGCGTATTAACTAAAAGTACAAGTAAACAAGTTTTACACTTAAGTTTTCACTTGACGAAAATCACTTAAGATAATAATGTGAATCATTAAAACTTGTATAATGATCAAAAACCGTAATATCATACATAATGTATTAAACACTTGCATCATTACATATTTCTACAAACTTTCATAAAATTTTACTTAGATTTTATTTTTCAAATCATTTTCTTTTAAAATAATGTTTTAATCTTTATTTGACTAACTAGTCAAAAATCTTTCCTATTTGGGAAAGTGTCATATGAAACCATGCATGGAATGTAAGAATTTACCATTTTAGTAATAATCCAAAGTTAATTATCTAGAAGGTATATTCCCTTTTAGGAAGAGAGGTGATTTGCACACTATCATAAATTATTGGAACATTATAAATTAGAGTGTCTTGAAATTTATACCCTCACATTTCTTTTACTCATTCTTATCCTGTGAGAGTATAAATTTCAAGATACTCTAATTTAGAGTGTCTCAATCATTTATGGGAGTGTGCAAATCACCTCCCTTTTAGGAAGTATACATAATGCAATCTTGAATAGAAAAAAAGATTAATCATTTTGGTAATAATCTAAGACCAAAAAGGAAAGCATAAAACTTGTTTTTGCATGGAAAACACAATTAGCCCATTTATAGCATTATGTGATTTACAATCTGGAGGTGAATATTGCCCATTTATCCCTGCACTTTTTTCTTATATCACAAGCAATGAAATATTCTAAAAAAGACATGATTGACCCTAAAAACGGATAGAATTTGAGTGTGTTGTGAGGGACAGACCAGCGCAGAGGGACGAATCCCTCTTGGGGGTCATGGGTCCGTCGAGGCTGGTCGAGGTCTACTCTTACCTATTTAAGCAAGTCATTTGCAAAACATTTACCTCACCTCTTGTAATCATCTTTCTAGCATTCTTTCATACATACAATCCTTTGATCCAAGGTTTTCAAGATTACCTAGGGGATCGTTTTCATCTTTGCAAGATCGTGATCGTAAGATCGGGTCGAGATCCTAAGATCCTACTATAATGCTATTTTTAACGATCTTTGTAATATTATTCAAATCTACAAATTATTATATGTTATAAACATGAAATTATATGAATATTTCATGAAAATGTTGTCTTAAATTATGAATATGGAATGCTTAAGAAGAATCACATGTTACTTTTCAAATTATATAAAAACATAAACCATAAACTTGTAGGTTTTTAGTTTGTGGTTCGAGAAAAGTAAGATCGGATCGGAGTAGATCTTAAAATCTTATGGTTAAGATCGGGATCCTATAAGATCTTAAGCTTGTTAAGATCCTACGTAGGATCCGGACCGTTTTTGCTTTGTAGAATCGTAAAATCGTAAGATCCTATGATCAGGATCGGAATTTTAACAACTATGCTTTGATCATTATCTAGTTTTATATTCATTACAAGTGATCCACAACTAACCATCTTTCTAGCAAGGGAAGAACATAAGAATATTCCAAGTCTTATGTGTTATAAGTGTTAGCTTTTGTATTTGCAACTTTTTTGCATTTGCAACTTAGTTGTGCTATTCTCACTACCATACACCTAAGTTCATAAACACCATTATACACCAAAATAGGGAATTAAGTTAGTATTTTAGTCTTCTAAATGTATAGAGTAAAAGTATGGTTCTACCTTGGTTAATATCGATGAAGGAGCTTTGTTACCGAATCACTATTAATCTTTGTGTTATTGGTTGATCTTTTCATTATTTACTTATTGTCTTGCATTTATACTTACATATTATCATTGCTTGATTTCACACTAATTTTTTGAAACTGCGATTTTAAAACGATAAAACTATTCAACGTCTTATAGTTTTCCACAATAATCTAGCGTTATGCAATATTAAAGACTTATTGACCACGCTAGAAGATGAACGTTACACTATTTGATCTTCATTTTTCCATTAATCGCTATTTACAAAATCATACAAGACATTTTTACAAAATGTCACTTCATTGTACCAAGCATGGATATCAATAGGTGCTTGCAACTTGTACAATCCATATCAAACTACAATGATGTATGCTAGCACTGTACAAGTCATCTTTCCAACTTGTTTGCTAGTGACTTGAACTAACTTTCTTGGTGACATTCAACATGACCATTCAAAGTTGCCAAAACAATACCTTACAAGTACTACAAACCATTGAGAGTTGAAAGCATGAATAGGAGTTGGGTGCCCATACTATTGAGGGGTCCCTATACGTAAAACATTTGTATAACTTACCCTTTTGATTTCCCTCCCAGCCCATGATGTTAATTAAAGAAAAAGATCCTGAAAAATGTTTATAAAAAGAATGTGAGAGTGATAGTGTTGAATGTTCACAAGGGTGTGGGTTCAAGTTCACCCTTGCACCCTGCAAAGTTAACATCTTTAAACAAAGAAAGATAGCCAAGGACAATGAACCATCACCACACCGGACCATCCCGACCCAACGAGTTACACTGCATGCCTTGAGCCATGACCCATGACTCGACACCACTCACCAAGTCGGTTCCTATGAATGTAATCAATTGTTCTAAAATGGCAGATAAAGCTTGCAAAGCGACACATCACTGAATCACAGATCAAAAGCATATTTACAACTAAGCATAAGGCTTTCGAGTTGGCCCTATTTCATATGATTGAAATCCATTAATGATAACTAAGTACTCCGTAGTTTTTTTCTTCAATTTTGTACGTAACAAAATCTTATTTGAAAGCCATTTCTCATACTTATACGTCCATATATCCCGGTTTCCAATTGGACCACCTATGATCGTTTGAGCTTTTCATTTTTCATACTTATATGTCCATATATCCCGGTTTCCATTTTGACCGCCTATGATCGTTTGAGCTAAAAGCTTAACCGCGCATTGTACAAACACAAGCTATACGATCATGATCGTTAAATTCAAATATAATAGAAAAGGGTATATGATTGGATACTTTTAACAAGAGCAAAATGAGTTGGGCAAGAGTGATTGAAAATGGCAAGTCCTTTTATTAAAGTTGCATTTACCAAATCTAATGATAAGTGAAAAACACTTGAATAGATTCCATTCAAAGCTCACAAATGGGCCTTCCATCACTACTCCCTGACAATCAAATTCATGCTCACCACCTAACTAAATTAGACCCATCCAAACGTTTTCAATTTAAATTTAATTCTTATCGACTATAACCAAAAGTTTTATTTGGTTTAAGTTTGATACTAAACAAACAAGCTTGATCGGATTCACATAATGTGCTTATTTTAAATCGCTTCTAGTAGAGTGACGAATCCATAAAGCTAACAAAGTGTGTTCGTTTTTTACTAGACGTAAAAATCGTATTTTTTTACCCTACTGATGAAACTCAAAGGGTATCTACGTGCATATGAGTTAAGAGTGTCGACCTTATGCTGAAAATGAGAAAAATGACTTGGCATTATTTGAATTGCTTACGAAAACTCTCATGCTGAAAATGTCAAACAAACTACGAGTAGAAGCTAATTTAATGCTAGCTAGATAGTAGATACAATAAGCTTAATTGATTGAAAGTTGAAATATTGGAGCTTTATTATTGATAAAGACATGCACAAAATTATTGTTTGATAAGATATGGACAAAAATGTGGATTCAAAAGAATAAAAGATACAATAACGCAACTTGCAACACTGGCTTGACGTTGAAACTTCATTAAAAGAAAGGTTTAAGCAATATAATAGACATGTATTTTTTGGTGTTTTCAGATGTCTCATTATGATATATGTACTAAAAACACTACTTGTCTACGTATAATGCATGAACTTTCAGTTTTGTTGTAATACGAGCAATTTTTATCGGCTGCCGGTTAAACTAGTAAAATTTTATATTTTTGTGTTTTTTTTAGCCCCGCATCACTAAAACTAAAATTCAAATTGCCTAATTACTCATATGCAATGTTCCAAACACCCCTCATTCAACCTTTATCATTTCCACCACCCCACTCCACCACCACGCGCCACTGCCATCCCCCCACCACCCTAAACACACCCACCACCACCCCACACCCTCGCCAGCACCCTACTCACACCTGACCACCACCCTACACCCCTGCCAACAACCTTTTTAATAAGTTGGGCATNCAAACACCCCTCATTCAACCTTTATCATTTCCACCACCCCACTCCACCACCACGCGCCACTGCCATCCCCCCACCACCCTAAACACACCCACCACCACCCCACACCCTCGCCAGCACCCTACTCACACCTGACCACCACCCTACACCCCTGCCAACAACCTTTTTAATAAGTTGGGCATAGTCTTCTGAAAGAGTGGTGGTGATGGCAAAGACAATGGTTGTAGGTTATAGGGTGATAGTCATGGTGGTAGCATGTGGTGGTTATGCAGGGGTTGATGGTCATGTTGGTGGTGATGGTCATAAAGAAATCATGTGATGATCACGGTAGTTGTGACAAAGACGAATTGGTTTTTTAGTACATGTACTATAATGGAACATTTGAAAAAATACGCATCTATTATATAGTAATATTTTACTCATTTTAAACTTTGTATATTAATTATTTCGATTTACATAGAGGTGCAAGGCAAGCGAACAACAAGATGCGCCGCTCGCCCTTTTTGAATTGCAAAGCCAATTCTTTTAAAAACTACGTTTGCATATCTAGGTGTCATAACATTGTTATGCATAACTCGTTAGTGGTGCATCTATTTTATCACTTAAACCAGTATATATAATGCCACGTAAGTACCACATATGCTCCACATGTAACTCAGTAACTTTTTCCGGTAAGACAATTTCTCTGTATTACATTAGCACAAATTTTATTGTTTAGGTATCATACATGTAGTTTTTTTCAGTACACGTATCATAACAGGACATTTGAAAAAGTACGCTTCTATTGAAATATTACACGTACCATAACGATAGAAGTGTAAAAGTAAAGACTTTGCTTAGACGTATAAACAAACAAGAGATGCATTTGAAGTTGGGAGTGAGTCTATAAAATAAACCAATTATACTTTAATGAAAATATAAGAAAACAAAAACCAATGGATGTCTGACGATCATAACATCCTCGTTAGTGGCCTAGCTGCATGTCGTACGGGTGTGTCCATCAACCAAGAGGCTATAGATTTAAATCTCGTCAAAGACATTTGCGAAATAGTATAAGATTTGTGTGTTATATTGATACGTCGGTATCTTTAGAGCTGGGTCGGTCCAAGAGGGTCTCGGTAGCGCCCGTTTGGCACAAAGACTTCGTTATGGGATAGGATAACTATCTCCATAATTTAGCATTTATCTTTATGTTATTAGGATATGTTTGAGTCGTATTAGGATTGGTGTCAAGATATGCTTGAGTCGTATTAGGATTTGTGTCAAAGTCATTATAGGATATGTGTTCGTGTTTATGTGGGATTATCCCATATGAGTCTATTTAAGCAATTACATTTAATGAAAGTTCATTATTATTCAGTCAATCAAATATCTGTTCTTCTTCTCTATCTTCTTAGGAGCTTGCACCACGCTAAAGGGGTGCTAACTATCGATACTACCTTCACGGGTCGTATCAATTGGTGCTTTCATTGTTGTACTCATGGAGGAAAACACGGTTCCTTTATGGCTTAAGGAACAACAAGACGTGGCTGCGAAACTCGCGCAGCAACAGGCTGCCACGTTTTAGAAACAATTCGAGGTGTTGCGGGCAGAGTTGTAGGAAGCTAAAGCGTTGCTTCAGGTTAGGCATAGTGGCGGTGGTGAGCAAGGGTTACCTCGCTCTATGCGGTTAGACGTTCCAAGGTTTACTGGTGTGGATCCTGAGAGCTGGTTGTTCTCTATCAACGAATACTTTTCATTATTAAACACACCAGCCGATCAATGTTTACGGATCGTNTTAAGGAACAACAAGACGTGGCTGCGAAACTCGCGCAGCAACAGGCTGCCACGTTTTAGAAACAATTCGAGGTGTTGCGGGCAGAGTTGTAGGAAGCTAAAGCGTTGCTTCAGGTTAGGCATAGTGGCGGTGGTGAGCAAGGGTTACCTCGCTCTATGCGGTTAGACGTTCCAAGGTTTACTGGTGTGGATCCTGAGAGCTGGTTGTTCTCTATCAACGAATACTTTTCATTATTAAACACACCAGCCGATCAATGTTTACGGATCGTCGGGTTTAACCTTGAAGGGGCGACGGCAGAATGGTTTCGTTGGATGACAAGGAATGGCTTGATAACGGATTGGGCTAGGTTTGAAGAAAGTGTTAAAAATCGTTTTGGACCTTCAAAGTATGAAGACCCGCGAGGGACCTTATCAAAATTACTCCAAACAGGCACGGTGGCAGCATATCAAACGGAGTTTGAAAAACTCATGAATAGGGTGACAGATGTATCTGAAACCTTGTTGATATCCTTCTATATATTCGGGCTTAAGTTACCTCTGCAACGCGAACTGTTGGTCTCGAAACCAACAACCCTTGGAGACGCGTTCTCTTTGTCGCGAGTCACGGAGGCACGCTTAGATGATCAAGTTACGGCTTCTGTAAGTTCAAAGGTTGTGACAAGTACAGGTGGCAGTTTCCAATCCTCCCGTGTGACATCAGGTTTTAAACCACCATTATTACTGGCACCACCCAAAGCTACGGTTCACTCTAATGCTACTGTGGACACTAATGCTAAACCACTTGCTATCAAGTGGATTTCCCCAGCCGAACGGCAGGAGCGTTTGAGTAAGGGATTGTGTTTCAATTGCCACAACAGGTGGACGCGAGGACACAAGTGTCCTGGTAATTTTTTATTACTAATGACGGATGATGTGGAAGATACGAGTGAAGCTTTGACCGCAAAGGAAGATGAGGCGGTAGAGAGTGGTGACATCTCTATCCTTAACTCTGTCATGGTAGCCCCCGTTCATTGCAATTATGGGGACAAATTGGTACTACAGGAGTGCACATACTAATTGATAACGGGAGTACACACAACATTGGTCGGCCCGATGTCGTGGAGAGTATGCACTTACCAATTCAAGCAACTAAGGCGTTTAAAGTATTTATTGGCAGTGGCGAGTCACTGTTGTGTGGAAACATGTGTTCACAGGTAGCTCTTCACATGCAAGGATTAGATGTAGAAGTCGACCTGTATGTCTTACCAATGAAGGGACTTGATGTGGTTTTGGGTATTCAATGGTTACAGAAATTGGGTAAAGTCACGCATGATTATGCGCAACAGATGATGGAGTTCACGCTTTCGGGTACCAAGTATACGCTGAAAGGATACGAGTCTCTCCGCATGAAGAAAATAAATCTTCGCATTGCTGGAAACGGACGAGGTATATGGCGTCTATGAGTGTCACGGGGTTGTTTTGAGTGACAAAGACCTTGGAGAAGCAACAACGGCTACGTCATTGGGACATCCTGATCTCGATCAGCTTTTGGCACGGTATGACTCTCTTTTCCAAATTCCTACTTGTTTACCACCAAGTCGGGTAGTTGACCATATGATTCATTTATTGCCTAACACTAAACCGGTGAATGTACGGCCCTACCATTATCCACACTATCAAAAGGGGGAAATGGAAAAGTTAGTCAATGAGATGTTAAGCCAAGGGATTATTCGATTTAGCCATGGTTCATTTTCTTCGCCCGTATTGCTTGTTAAGAAAAAAGATGGAAGTTATCGGTTTTGTGTAGATTATCGAGAACTTAATGCGGTTACTGTTAGGGATAAGTTTCCGATACCAACAACGGATGAAATGTTTGATGAACTCGGCGGTGCGGTTATTTTCACTAAGTTAGATTTGCGGGCTGGGTATCATCAAATTAGAGTCCATGATAGAGATATTTACAAAACGGCATTTCGTACACATGATGGGCATTATGAATTTTTGGTTATGCCATTCGGTCTCACCAACGCTCCATCTACATTCCAAGCTACTATGAATAGGTAGTTTTTGCCCTACTTAGGCAAATTCGTCATAGTTTTCTTTGATGATATCTTAGTTTATAGTACCACGCTTACGGCACATTTGGAACATTTGAAGTGTGTTTTTGCTTGTTTACAAGCGCATCAATTTTATGTTAAGAGATCCAAGTGTGTATTTGGAGCGGCGACTGTGGAATATTTAGGACATATCATCTCGGGGCGTGGCGTTGAGATGGATCCTAAGAAGGTTGCTGCAGTTCGTGAATGGCCAGTTCCAAAGTCTCAACGGCAGGTTCGTGGGTTTCTAGGATTGGCCGGGTATTATCGTCGTTTTATTAAGGGGTATGCGGTGATGGCTGATCCTCTAACGGATCTGTTGCGCAAAGATGGGTTCAAATGGGAGGAACGTGAGGCAACATCTTTCGAAGCCCTCAAACAACAATTGTCTAGTGCTCCGATTCTAAGTCTTCCGGATTTTGAAGTAACCTTTGTCGTGGAAACAGATGCTTCATCAGATGGGATAGGCGCGGTTTTGATGCAAAACAACCGACCCATTTGTTACTTTAGCCGAAAATTGGGCCCAAGAATGCGGGTTGCGGCTACTTACCAAAAGGAGTTGTTTGCCATCGTGGAAGCAGTATATAAGTGGCGACAATACTTACTTGGGCGACGGTTTATCATTCGAACAGATCATCAAAGCCTTAAAGAGCTTATGCAGCAGGTGATCCTTGCACCGATTCAGCAAAAGTATGTGGGCAAGCTCATGGGGTTTGATTTTGTTATTGAGTACAAACCGGGAGCATTAAATCAGGTTGCGGATGCTCTTTACTCACGAAGATGAGGAGCCTATAACATCTTCGTTCATGTCTATGAGCCAGCCTGTGGTTGGACTCCTTGCGGAATTGAAAACTGAGAATGAGACCTTGGAAGAATTGCTTGACTTACATCAGAAATTAGACCAAGGGAAGTTGACGACTGATTTCAGACGCAAAAATGGGTTGATAGTTTTTCAGAATCGCTATTTCATTGGAGCTGAATCAAAGCTTAAGACGTTGCTATTGCGGGAGTTCCATGATACTCCTAGCGCGGGGCATAGCGGAGTCAAGAAGATGCTCGTTGGCTTATCAGCCCTATTTTATTGGCGAGGGATGCGTAAGGCTGTGGAGGAATACATCAAAAGCTGTCTAGTTTGTCACCAAACCAAATATTCAACTCAGGCAAGTGGCGGCTATTTACAGCCTTTGCCTACACCAAGTGCTGTGTGGGAAGATATATCTATGGATTTCATCACGGGGTTGCCATTATCTAAAGGGTTTACGGTTATTTTTGTCATTGTGGATTGATTTACGAAATATGCACATTTTGCAACTTTACCTACTAGTTTCAATGCACATCAGGTAGCAGAAGTTTTCATGGAAACAGTGATCAAACTTCATGGCATGCCGAAAACAATAGTGTCTGACCGTGATCCTATATTTGTTAGTAAGTTTTGGACACAATTGTTTAAGCTAAGTGGAACACAACTTAATCATAGCACGGCTTATCATCCTCAAACGGACGGGCAAATGAAAGTTGTTAATAGATGGTTGGAGCAGTATTTGCGTGCTATGGTAGCGGATCGTCCTCACCATTGGGTGCGGTTCTTGCCTTAGGCTGAGTATAGCTACAACACTAGTTACCACAGTAGCATTAAGATGACACTTTATCAAGCATTATACGGAAGATTACCTTTGTCTATTATACCTTACCCACCTGGGTCTTCTAAGTTAGCATCTGTGGATGAGTTGTTAATTGAACGGGATGAATTATTACGGCAACTTAGGCATAATTTGTTGGCAGCTAAGAATTGTATGGAGGCAAAAGCTAATCTTAAAGCCGTGAAGTTGAGTTTCAGGTAGGAGATAAAGTGCTTGTAAAGCTTCAACCATACCGCCAGTTAACTCTCGCTAAGCGATTATCTAACAAGTTAGCTATGCGGTACTATGGTCCATATGACGTGCTTGAACGAGTGGGAAAAGTGGCTTATCGACTTGCACTTCCGATTACTAGCAAGATTCATCCGGTATTTCATGTATCTATCCTTAAGCCATATTCAGGAAATGGGGGTGAAGAAGTAACTGGTCTGCCCGAGGATTTTCAAGAAGGTCAACCAGTGGATCAGCCACTCGCCATTTGTGACTCACGATTCGTATTACGAAATGGAAGACCAGAAAAACAGGTTTTAGTGCAGTGGGTTGGTGGTTCTCCAGAGGATGCGACATGGGAATGGTCTACTGATTTCAAAACCGCTTATCCTTCTTATGACCTTGAGGAGAAGGTCGTTCTTGAACAGGAGGGGAATGATACGTCGGTATCTCTAGAGCTGGGTCGGTCCAAGAGGGTCTCGGTAGCGCCCGTTTGGCACAAAGACTTCGTTATAGGATAGGATAACTATCTCCATAATTTATCATTTATCTTTATGTTATTAGGATATGTTTGAGTCGTATTAGGATTGGTGTCAAGATATGCTTGAGTCGTGTTAGGATTGGTGTCAAAGTCATTATAGGATATGTGTTCGTGTTTATGTGGGATTATCCCATATGAGTCTATTTAAGCAATTACATTTAATGAAAGTTCATTATTATTCAGTCAATCAAATATCTGTTCTTCTTCTCTATCTTCTTAGGAGCTTGCACCACGCTAAAGGGATGCTAACTATCTATACTACCTTCACGGGTCGTATCATATATCACTTGCATGCGATATTTTCTAGAGATCAAAGATAAAGATCCACCATTATTTATTATTATTATTTATCACAATATTCACACACATATTATTTCACAATGTGTCTTATACATGTCTCAGTTCAAAACTACGTTATTAGATTGAAGAAACTATATAGTTAGTTTGTGCTTTTCTGGATCAATATAAAAAAGTTGTTATCATACAAATAAAAATAGTATGAAGGCCCAGTTCAAAGCTCGGCCCATTAATTATGATTTGATCTAATATTTGGTAAGTACAAAAAATGCTTATACACGGGCCTAGGCCCAGTTTCAAAATCTTTTGTTGAGTTATCTTTTCTAAGTAACTTTATTTTATACAGTATAATTTTTTGTATTTATCAGCTAAAGAATTAAACTTGAATTATTGGTTATGATATTTTTTTCCTAACAAAACAAAACCCCTTGTAAGCTCATAATAATGATAAATGAATAAGGGTTTTTATGACTTGTGCCCTAGGGGCACAAGTTAAGCACACCATATGTACACATGAGCCCACGAAAAAGTACATAAGAATTTACATAAAAGTACAGACAAGTGTACTTTTATGTGGGTCCCTATGTACTTTTTGTGTACTTAACTTATGCCCCTAGGGCACGAGTTAGAAAAACTTTTTTTTTTTAAATAATTGTTTCGCATCCAACAATAAAAGAGCCTAATTTCAAAATAAATGCCTATTAGCCGACTAAAAAGTCAAAATTGAGTTTATTTTTTTATTTTTATTTTTTTTTTAGTCAATGATAAAGGTTTTAATATTAGGAAAGTTATGAAAATGATATATTTGACCAGTACCCACATGCATATTTTAAAGAAAATTTAAAATGGTCTTTCCCGTCGCACCTCACTCAACCGGTGCTACCTTAGCAAATTTTGACCTGTCCCTGTTGATTTGTTGAACACCCAACCTGCAGGTTTGACCACCTTTATAGATAATCAAGAATTCCCGACTTATTGACAAGGTTTTTCTTCTTGGTGTATGTTACAGGAATGACAAAGCCGACACCCTTACTGCTTCGCACTACCACACCGTAGAGATTACAATTCCAGGTTTGAAACTTTAGAATCTATCGTACGCATATTGTTGAAAAGTAAGCAAACTCCACTTGTTTGGGGCAGGATGAGAGACTAGCAAAAAATTGTTAAAAAACCAACACCTTCAGATATAGGTTTAAGATCAAGCAAAGCTAAATTAACTTGTATGAAACGGGATTAGAACCGTTAAAAGAAATTGCAATGATAAGTAACACAACATTACAAAATTTGCTAAGGTAACATAATTGACCTTTAACCAATCTTTTCAACTATTTCTTTAGCCAACTTTATCACAAAGTACTAAGTTAATATTATACAACTGAATATATTATAACTGGATCAAAGTTGCCACCACCACAATCAAGAAATGATGGAAGTTTAGACGCTCAAATTTCATACAGTATGATACGGATACGTTCGCCCAATACTGGAGCAATATGCATTAGAGTTCCCGATAGAGATACAAAGTCCAAAAATACAGTCTTGTAATTACGATCACAAGCTATTGCAGATGTGCTCTTTCAAAAAAACTCAGATTAGAGTTATCAAGCGCCTTTCTTCTTGCTGTCTTTTGCTTGTTTTATATCTTTCGTGAGCATTCTAGGTGCAATTGCCATGGACATGAGCTCTTGGAACAGTAGTTTACATGCGTATGGAATATGCACCTGCATATAAATAGCATTTAGTTATATATGTTTCCACACAAGTTGGGTGGAGGTCGGGCATGTTAAGTAACAGGGACCTTCTGGCACAGGGTAGATCTAGTGGACTTGAAGGCTAAAAAAACATTTTTTTAGAAAAAAGTGAAAAAAATGAAAGAGAAATGGCATGTCACCTGAACAATGTCGGTTTTGTTCTTGCAGCTCCTGCACTCGAAAGAGTTCTTTTTGAGATTAGCAATAGCAATCAAGCCACAACGCTCACAGACATGAACTCTATACGCATCACTCTGGTCAAAGAGTCTCTCTTTAAGAAAATGAGCTGCACCATGAGCAATCATGCAATCTCGTTCCATCTCCCCAAACCGAAGCCCACCGTCACGTGACCGTCCCTCAGCTGGCTGTCGGGTCAGGATCTGAACTGGACCACGTCCACGTGAATGGATCTTATCGTCCACCATATGCTTCAACCTTTGGTAGTAAGTGGGCCCCAAGAATATCATAGCAGGAAGGCGTCGTCCCGTATGACCATTGTACATGGTTTCAAACCCACGCATCTGGTAGCCACACTTGTGTAGCGCCCTACTGATATTATCCACCTGCAAAATCAACCGCCAATCAACATAGGATGTTTGAAAGTGATAACAAAATACATATTATCATTGTACAAAGTATCTCACCCACTGCTCATGAGATCTAAGAAAAGGTTTTATGCTCAGTAGAAAAAGTTGTTATATTTAACCAGAATCAGCTAATCGCCTAGAACAAAATTGACACTAGAAACAGTGTTTTGATAGTTTTGACTTACGGTGACGTCTGTGAAGGGAGTAGCATCTCCTTCTTTACCCATATGCGCTGCAACTTTCCCCATAATACACTCGATAAGTTGACCGATTGTCATACGTGACGGAATAGCATGCGGATTGACAATAATATCAGGAGTGATGCCTTCAACAGTCCAGGGCATGTCTTCTTGTGTGTAAGTCATACCAACGGTTCCCTTTTGACCGTGTCTACTACTAAACTTATCTCCGATTTGGGGTATTCTAACTGATCTCACCCTCACTTTCACAAACCTCAACCCGTCAGCATTTGTAGTGAGCAGTACCTGTAATCAAGTTTTTAACATTAGCAGCAGAAGTATAAAAAAAGACAGGCAGGGTCCGGTTGACTTGAAACAGATGTTACCTGATCAACCATTCCGGTCTCACTGTGACGTAAACTTGTGCTGTGGTCACGACGAGTGTAACGAGAGGCTTGCCCCTGAGCCGCATCATCCTGAGCGATAGGTGTTGTTTTTCCAATAATCACATCCTCACCACCAACTCGTGTTCCCTACATTACAAAAATTTGTAGTTTTTATTTAAAAAATGAATCCCGATAAATAACAAAAACTGCATCTACTACTAAAAAACACTCACTGGAGGAGCAAGACCGTCATCATCCAACTTATCATAAGAACCATGCCTCATACCCTGTAAAAGAAAAAAATCAGGTCAGCATCTTCATAAGTGGCAAAATGGACAAGTTAGAGGAAAGAGCAAAACAATGCTTGCCATGGTATTAGATCTATCTGGACGACCAAAATCTTCTTTCACAAGCGTACCCATTTTCTTCTCTTCATCCCTGCCGAAGACATTCAGATATTTTATATAAGAGAAGAAAGAATAAGTACAAAACAGAACAGACAGATGGATTGATCAAGCACCTGTATGACCGGAAGAAAAGTGATCTGAAGAATCCACGATCTATTGAAGACTGGTTCATAATGACCGAATCTTCTTGATTATATCCAGAGTAACACGAAATCGCCACAATTGCGTTCTAAAGGATAAAAAAACATATAGAATCTCAGGGACGAAAATTTGATGACCATATGAAACTTTACACAATCCTGAAAGTACTTACAATTCCAGCAGGAAGCTGTCTGAAGTGCAAGTGCTCCATTGCTCGAGTAGTCACAAGAGGTTTCTGAGGATAGTAGAGAACATAGGCCAGTGTATCCTAAAAGAAACAAAATTGGAAAACAGAACAGTTAGAAAATCAACAAAATTGACATAATTACTGTGAAAAAAGGAAAAGGAACTTGTTACATACCATACGGAATTGGAAGTTGGTGACGTAAATCCCCATAGCTTGCTTACCCATAGCTGATTGATACGTGTTACGTGGAGACTGTATAGACATGGAATAAAATGTAATGGTCTCCACATGATATATATGCTGTAATGCAACAGTGAGTGCTATTAAGGAAGCAAGTTACCTGATTGTGGTCAGGAAATGGTATGATGGAGGCACAAACACCCAAGATCAGTGATGGATGGATTTCACAATGGGTATATGTGTCAGAGTAAGACTCGTCTGGGTTTAGCCTCGCGCTTACAAGATCCTGCACCCATTCAAAATACATTTTTATCATAATTCAAGTCAAACCAGGTTGGGTAGACCAGGCAACCCTTCATTTGTGCACTTCATCAAAAATAAAGATCCAAATTATAGGATAAAACAATTTAGAAGGCTGTAGAAATAGAAGTATACTTCAGGTGGATTTTAAGCTAATTTTTATTATCATGCCCTTTTAACCATTTAAAATCAAAAAGAGCTTGAGCAGACCATTTAGAACAAATTACAACTCAAATACACCTGTTTTTAATAAATGGGTTGATATCAGTCCCTCTACTTACATTAATGGTCATGGAAATCATAGTAGTCTCCTCTTCTTCTGTATCAATATACTCTATAAATCCATTTGCTACAAGATCATGCCAGCCACCGTCTTCAGGGTTTTCCTGTAAAAGCATAAACATCAAAAAAGTTGTTAAAAATTGCTTCGACCTTCAGCAACCTATAATTCAGATGAGTATAAACAAAAATAATTTGTTTTAAAAATTGCTTCGACATTCAGCAACCTATAATTCAGATGAGTATAAACAAAAATAATTTGTTTTACCCTTTGTTGCAGCTTTTGGATGTCTTTCTTTTTTATTAGAAGTCTTTGCTTCTCAACAATGAACAATGGACGACTGCAACGGCCATAATCGGTATAGATTCGAAGTTCTTTCAACCGAATATCACGTACAACTCCAACTTCGGTGTTCACATCGACCTAAACATTTACAATTATCAATGTCAAGAATTTTAAAAAAACTATGCACAAATCTTTGACCAAGATTAACAGCATTATTGATACTCACCCGCCTTCTTAGCCTCCTCAGAGTTCTAACCAACATGTCAGGATCACGATGGATTCCCACCCAAAGACCATTAACAAAGATTTTTGTTGCTTGCGGGATGACAGCAGGAGAAATTTCCTATAGTAGAAGTAAAAACCATAACAATAATAGTATAATAAACAGATAATCAATCCTTTAATCAATTTAATTATGTTTACCTCAAAATTTTCTGTACCCCATTCTTCCAAAAATTCAAGAATTGGGTATGCGGCTGATCCAACCGTTATGTAAACCATCAATGCAAGATTTTTCACCAGCCCACACGCCTATTATAACAGCAACAGAGAGTCGCCATCAGTAAAACATTACGGACAAACACATTGCTTTATATGCCTAAAATATCCTGTCTTATCAGTCTAAAAGTAAGTGGTCAAATTCTTATAAAAACTGGCACAGGCACCTGTCCTTCGGGTGTTTCTGCAGGACACATCATTCCCCATTGTGAATTATGCAGCTGTCTTGGCTTTGCCAATTTTCCTGTTTACATAGAAACATCATAAACCATGAAGCTAGATACAGAGAAATAATACAGTAATATATGATAAGGCAGATAATCAAATGTCTGGAAACAAATTGTACAAAATAAATGATAGATTTACCTTCACGTCCTATAGGAGAGTTGAGTCTTCGTAAATGTGACAATGTAGAAGCATATGTCAATCTATTCAACACCTGCAGATGTCACAAAACATATGGGTAAGAAAAGAAAAAGTTAGTTAAAAAAAACCCACATCTCCTTAAATATATATCAATGTAATGATAAAGATCAACACCGCAAAACAACCAGACCTGTGACACACCAGCCCTTGTTCCAGCTGCATTTGCTTGCCCCCAATTCCCAGTAGCAAGGGAATATTTAAGCCCACTGGTTATGGTTTTGGCCTTTATTGCAAATTGCAGATTAACATCTTTTCCATTGTCTACACACTGCATATTTAGGTAACAAGTTATATTATTGACCAGCTAAATAAATTGGAACATTATGAATTCAAGTAACTGTGAATTGTAATTACCTTCTGTACATATCCTCTCACATCTCTCGTTAACTTCCGGAAAAGCTGCATAAACGCAAGAGACAACAGTTTAATACGCGATGATATTTACTAATACAACAATCCAGTCTCCAATAATAAATAAAAATAAGTACCATTCTAAATAGACCTCCAAGCAATGGACCAGCAAGATCAAGCCTCTTGTTTCCATAATGATCTCTATCATCCTCAGCCCTCCGGCCAAGAGCACACAACAATAGACGGTGGATAATATATCTGATGAAAGTAAACGTGTCATTTTGACATAAAA
Organism: Artemisia annua; assembly: GCA_014162995.1. Lineage (NCBI taxonomy): Eukaryota > Viridiplantae > Streptophyta > Magnoliopsida > Asterales > Asteraceae > Artemisia > Artemisia annua. The sequence continues at coordinate 63,726 of LBNU01017986.1, read as the reverse complement.
AATAGACATACCTAAACTCAAAACACATTAAAAAAAAGACTTACCCAAAGTAGTATGCTTTCTTTGTTTCACAGTACTCCCCAACTCCCACATGGGGAAGCATTTCTTTCTGAAGAATATCACGTGCATACCTGTAATACAACAAGAACCGTGAGCAAAAAGATGATAATAGCTGCAAGGACCGCATGCCTAAGACACTATGAAAGAAGATCATACTTTATTCTCTTCTCCTTTGTGACACCAACAGTGGCACCTCTCTTTCCGATGTAATCTAGTGCCACCTGCAATAGAAAGAGTGATTAGAGATTAACTATGTAGTTTATTATCTCAATGCTATGATATCCTTATTAGAATAAAATCAAAAAGTATGGCTACATCCTGTAGCTCCCAAATTCTAATTCCCTCAGATGTTTCTAGGGGGTGATTTGATGTCAAGTAAAGTGACTAGTTCAAACTGAAGCTAAAGTAATCCATTACTGAGTGTTTGGGTAAAGTGATTAGGTATCTGATTTTCGAACTATTCAGGGTAAAAAAAAAAATAATAAATAAATAAATAGATAAAAATCAGGACAATCGAGCAACTAATTATACAGTTCTGGTTCTTCATGTCACAGTGATCACTTCCAAAACACACATTCAAAAACCCATCTTGTGATAAAGGAAAACTAACCTATTGACAGAAAATAAATCCTACCAGGATTTCATGGAAAACATAGCAAGCCATAGATGTAATTTTATCTATATAAAGATGATCAGGAAACCGTTGTGTTTACACAAAGGGAAGGAGGCAGAAGCATACTTGCTGATTTTGTATCACAAATGCTTCTTCCAATGAAGGCCGAAGCAACTCCATCATTTGAGTATCAGCAAAATCATAGCATATGTGTTCCAATATATCTTTATCAGCCACAAATCCCAGTGCCCGAAACACAATAATGATAGGAATCTCAGTTCGGATATATGGAAGTGTAGCACGAATATATTGACCAGAGGAACCCTGCAATTATAGAATACGTCAAATAAAATGAAGGAAACCAACACTGTGCATGATCAAATATTCCTAAAAAGTATCTCATACCCCTTTGGCACTCGTCCTAGCAAGCATCCGCACAAACATGGTACTTGGTGGCCTATTTTGAGATTCTGCCATTGAACGAACTTCCCCCACATAAGCATATTTGTTTGGTTGCCTCTTCTTAAACACATAGACATGATTGGTGCTCATCTTCTCTTGAGCAATCAAAACCTTTTCACTCCCATTGATGATGAAATATCCACCTTGATCATACGGACATTCTCCAAGCTCGGTCAAGTCCTTCTCTGAATTTTGAAATAGTGTACAGTAACTTGACCGGAGCATAATAGGAACCTGATATGCAATAATATTGAGTAGATAAGTTAAATTTTTGCAGATTATATTACTTAAGTTACTGGGATTTCGTTGCAAGTACCTTTCCGATGAAGACTTTACCAAAATCTTGAGTTTCTGTTGTTTCTTCATGATCATGACCTTTCTTTATAGCCCTTTTTGTTACATCGACATACAATGGCGCAGAATATGTTAGATTCCTTAGCCTTGCTGCTTTTGGAAACAACGTGGCAGTTTCACCATCTGACTCTGTCATCATCGGCTTACTCAGATAAATCTGACCGAAGCTAATCTTGTAGATGGTCTGCAAGTGAACGAAAAAGAATATATCAAATGCATGACACGAATGCATACACTTCTCATGTCAGGAAAACAACTACATTTAATCCATATGGCGCCTCAGTATACATAACATTAAAAGAATGTATAATAAAATCATTTTCAGCCTACCAAAATTTCCTTACGTACACATGATTTCATTAAAAGTACACATGATTTTGTGTTATTAATGTTTTCCAACCCGGTAACATCCTAGCAATAAACTTTATATTCCAAATAAAAAAGGCACTGAATACACTCTCAAAGCTGGCTGCATTGCCGAAAATCTTTCCTGAATAACTCTAAACCATGTGTACACAAGGAAATCAAGAGTAACAATATCAGCAGATTGTTCAGTGAGAGACTAAAAGTATTATTACTATTCTCTATCGCCAACCCCTTCAGAATCACTATCAATGTGGCATTACTGATTTTTAATCAGCCACGGTTCACAATGTTTAATACTTAATTTCTTGGTTTTGTTATAGCAATATAACCAGCAGATCTCACTAGAGCTAGCAAATCATTGTAAACATATAATCATCTCCCGTTACAGTTAAAGCTATTCAAATCAAGTTTGAGTAACATTTTGTTCAATTTTTCTCAGGCTACTTCCTAAAACAACAAGTTTTGTTCAAAATGGAAAAGCACCATATCCATGCTCTCAAAGCCAGATGCATTGCTGAATAATCTTTCCTGAATATAACTAAATCATATAAGGAAATTAAAAGTAACGATTTTGGCAGTTGTTTAGTGATAGAATCAACATGTTGTTTATATTTTCAAAACCTCAGAATCATTATCGATGTCACGTTACGCAAATTCAATCGGCCAGCAAAACCAACACGATTTTGAGTAACGAGGCTCAACATCAAACCTAGTACACGACTTTTTTAACAGTTTGATTTCTTGGTTTTGTTGTAGCATGTCATTGTCTATATATAGTCATCTCCAGCTAGAGTTATAACAACTCAATAAAGTTTGATTCACAGGTTTACTTAACTCTAAATTCTTAAAAAGGTCAGTCAAAAAATTTCATAGTTTAACTATTCATTCTGGTTTGAAACTAGTGGTTTCTATCAAGTGGAAAAAATGCACATTTACACAACTAATTTCAAATTATTATCGTATTCTGTAACTCTATCAAGTGAATCAATTTCAAACCTTAGAAACGCAAAACGTCAAGATTTAACTATAAATTCAAATCAAAACTACCAACTCAAACCCCTTAACTACGGTGGTGTCTATATCAGCTAATTTTCCGGGCGTATTTGAAATTGGAAAATCCTACAAGACCACTTTTTCTAGCCATAAGCTCGAAAGCCTAAAAAGCTAGCTTCTAAGCTTTTCCAACTTCAAATGAACTCTTCCACCTACATTTATACATGAGCCTATAAGCTTATTTGTTTTGGCTTATTAACTGTATAAGCCTTTTACAATATAACAAGCTTATATAAGTACTAAGCCATAGTCTCAAAACAAGCCAAGGCTTATGTAACATAAGGCAAAAACAAATAAGCTTATAGGCTCATGTATAAATGTAGGTGGAAGAGCTCATTTGAAGTTGGAAAAGCTTAGAAGCTAGCTTTTTAGGCTTTCGAGCTTATGGCTAGAAAAAGTGGTCTTGTAGGATTTTCCAATTTCAAATACGCCCGGAAAATTAGCTGATATAGACACCACCGTAGTTAAGGGGTTTGAGTTGGTAGTTTTGATTTGAATTTATAGTTAAATCTTGACGTTTTGCGTTTCTAAGGTTTGAAATTGATTCACTTGATAGAGTTACAGAATACGATAATAATTTGAAATTAGTTGTGTAAATGTGCATTTTTTCCACTTGATAGAAACCACTAGTTTCAAACCAGAATGAATAGTTAAACTATGAAATTTTTTGACTGACCTTTTTAAGAATTTAGAGTTAAGTAAACCTGTGAATCAAACTTTATTGAGTTGTTATAACTCTAGCTGGAGATGACTATATATAGACAATGACATGCTACAACAAAACCAAGAAATCAAACTGTTAAAAAAGTCGTGTACTAGGTTTGATGTTGAGCCTCGTTACTCAAAATCGTGTTGGTTTTGCTGGCCGATTGAATTTGCGTAACGTGACATCGATAATGATTCTGAGGTTTTGAAAATATAAACAACATGTTGATTCTATCACTAAACAACTGCCAAAATCGTTACTTTTAATTTCCTTATATGATTTAGTTATATTCAGGAAAGATTATTCAGCAATGCATCTGGCTTTGAGAGCATGGATATGGTGCTTTTCCATTTTGAACAAAACTTGTTGTTTTAGGAAGTAGCCTGAGAAAAATTGAACAAAATGTTACTCAAACTTGATTTGAATAGCTTTAACTGTAACGGGAGATGATTATATGTTTACAATGATTTGCTAGCTCTAGTGAGATCTGCTGGTTATATTGCTATAACAAAACCAAGAAATTAAGTATTAAACATTGTGAACCGTGGCTGATTAAAAATCAGTAATGCCACATTGATAGTTTAGCGTTTAATTAAATGTCAGTGTAGTTTTGATTGAAATTGTTGATTTCATCCAAGTTTTATTAGCTCGATTGAATAAGCCCGACCTTATTATTATTATTATTATTATTAACTAGTGTAGCTCATTAAGTAAGCGTAGTAGACAAACACCTTATTAAGAACTAGATGCCACAGGAGGTTATCATCTTATAAACTTCAGGGTGTGTTTGTTTAAGCTTAATAGCTTATACATGAGCTTATTTGTTTTGGCCTTACATTACCTAGATGCCACAGGAGTTATAAGCTTAATAGCGTAACTCAGTGCAAACTATCTTCAATCTTCCATAATTCAACTACGGTGGTGTTTATATTTCCGGGCGTATTTGAAATTGGAAAATCCTACAAGACCACTTTTTCTAGCCATAAGCTCGAAAGCCTAAAAAGCTAGCTTCTAAGCTTTTCCAACTTCAAATGAGCTCTTCCACCTACATTTATACATGAGCCTATAAGCTTATTTGTTTTGGCTTATTAACTGTATAAGCCTTTTACAATATAACAAGCTTATATAAGTACTAAGCCATAGTCTCAAAACAAGCCAAGGCTTATGTAACATAAGGCAAAAACAAATAAGCTTATAGGCTCATGTATAAATGTAGGTGGAAGAGCTCATTTGAAGTTGGAAAAGCTTAGAAGCTAGCTTTTTAGGCTTTCGAGCTTATGGCTAGAAAAAGTGGTCTTGTAGGATTTTCCAATTTCAAATACGCCCGGAAATATAAACACCACCGTAGTTGAATTATGGAAGATTGAAGATAGTTTGCACTGAGTTACGCTATTAAGCTTATAACTCCTGTGGCATCTAGGTAATGTAAGGCCAAAACAAATAAGCTCATGTATAAGCTATTAAGCTTAAACAAACACACCCTGAAGTTTATAAGATGATAACCTCCTGTGGCATCTAGTTCTTAATAAGGTGTTTGTCTACTACGCTTACTTAATGAGCTACACTAGTTAATAATAATAATAATAATAATAAGGTCGGGCTTATTCAATCGAGCTAATAAAACTTGGATGAAATCAACAATTTCAATCAAAACTACACTGACATTTAATTAAACGCTAAACTATCAATGTGGCATTACTGATTTTTAATCAGCCATGGTTCACAATGTTTAATACTTAATAATAATAAGGGAATCGTCAATATCAGTGCAAACAATTTCAATCAAAACTAAACAACTCGTATTTAATTAAACCCTAAATAACTAGTTCAAAAAAATTTTGATTATATAAGGAAATGATGGTCAGCAACCTCAGCGAAATCGGGCTGGTGACCGGGGTTATGCTGAGACTCAGGACGGATCTCAATATCAGCAGACTCATCAACAATCTCCTGCATTGTATTCTGAATAAACTCATCAAACGAGTCCAGCTGTTGCCGCACCAACCCTTTCTCTTCAAAGTAACTGCTTATTACTGCCCACGCGTCTTCTTGCGTTATATCCTCCTCCTCTTCGTCCCCCTCGTATTCCTCCCCTTCATCATCACCCACGGTGGTGGTGTTGTTATAGTCTACTTCTTCATTGTTATAATCATCATCTTGATAGTCCATTTGTAAAATTATTGTTTGTTATTATTATTAGTTTTGTTTTTAATTGATTTGATTGATTTTAGTTATGAGCCCTAGTTGTTTTTTTTTTTTTGGGTTTGGGGGTTTTTCTGTTATGAGAGAGTGTTTTTTTTTGAGAGAGGGAGTCAAAAAGTGAGGGATGTGTGTGTGGCTTGGGTATAAATACGGTGTTTGTGAGTAATAGGCCCAATAGAATTGTTTGGTTTCTGCATATGTTTAGCCCAAATGGGTGACCATGAAGCCATAAGGCCTAAGGGGATCTACAATGGGCCTATGTGGCATCATACAATACTGACAACATTTTACTACTTGCAAATTTATACAGTAAGTTTTTTTTTTTTTTTTTTTTTTTGAACAGAGATTTCATTTCACGCCTCACAGATGGAGGAAATTTGAACACAACAAGTTACACCATAGTTGTGACAGACTACAGCAACACCATACAAGGGTGGGGGGAATCACCAGAGTGAGCTTTTGGTAGAAACAACCATATGAAGGTGTATCTTGACAAAAATACATAAAGTACATAAAACATACAAAGAAGATAAAACTAAGCATCCATAAAGGAGTCAGACCTAAACCTAACAGATCTAAAGTCGAAACCCAAGGTAGCATCAGGCCATCGGTGGCGG
>LBNU01017986.1:11837-56737 GCA_014162995.1 Artemisia annua | reverse complement strand
TTTGACCAGCAAGCTGACCGAGGAGGGACAATATGCAGTTGACTTCCATGCATTGCAAGCCTACTCCATATGTGATGGATTTATGATGATGAGTTACTTTTTTATATTTTAATTTTAGTAGGGTATGCTTATTCATTTTTTATATGGAAGGACAAAACTTGAGTCTTTTAAGTTCGAAATGGGTGTTAACTCATTAGATCGCCTTCAATCAATAGATTAAAAAAATAAAGTTATATTAGGTCAAATTTATATCAAAATCTCTTTTACTTAACTGTAATTGGTGTGTTTGGTTGCAAGTTAACCAATGTTGGTTTGACCTATGAGTTTTTTTTTAAAGTCTAAGACATGATTTTGGTTATATCTTGACACATTATGCACAGTTGCACACATATTCATAGTATTATCTAATGTCTCATGAATGGTTTTATACTTGGTTTAAATGAAGTGATATAAGTTAACAATTAACACACGTTGAAGCTTTGTATGCAAATGTTATATCTTAACAAAACTAATAAAAGAAATAACTCGGTTACAAAAAAAACACCATAGATCAATAACATGTACTATTAAAAAAATACAAAACTACTTTATAAAATCAAATTAACAACATTAATATTTTATCATAACTTTTTGTCTAAGCCTCGTGCGTGCACGGGCATTATAACTAGTACAAACTAAAGTGAGAATAATAAAAATAATTTCTAGCGTCATGTAGTCTTGAATTTTAATTAACAAATAACTCATAAACTTTATATTTGTTTTTGAAAAATAAAATTTATTGTTATTGTTGTAGTTTATAATGTTTTTATGTAGAGGACATTCAAACACATAAATCGATATGTGACAAATCCAATTATTACGATTTACGTCAAAGCCCTCCGCACGGAAGGATCTAAAACTAATTAAGTATACTGTTGGATTTCAATACCTACAAAAGAAAAAGGAAAATCAAAAGTTTGTAGAAAGTTTATTGAAATATATCTCTATTGAGAAAAATGCTTGTCGTGACAGTACCGTTGCCTCGTTTTTCGTTTTTCAAATGCTTGATTTCTAGAAGAAAAAAATAAGTTGAAAGAGGGTTTTACTTTAAAATTGGTAACTTATAAATAAAGATTAATGATGTCTCAAAAATAACATTTTTACTTTTATTTGTTGACACAATTTAATTAGTCAATAAACAAATTGGTGACATTATCATGGATTCTCTTTTATTATATTAAAATTGGTCCTCTCCTTTTTAGTTTTATTTAACTAATTTCAAGTTTTATCATGGATTCCCTTTTATTATATCAAAATTGACCTTTTAGAGCAAGGTATACTATCACATCACTCTTGTGCACCACGGCACTTGTCGTGCGCCATCGCTATGTCACGAAACTCCTTCATGCGCTAGTTGCTATGGGCCACGGCTTGAGCCATGCCAACGACGTGCTGTGTGTGTGTTTTATTAAAAGTGATGTATTTGTGTTTGTGTTTTGGCTTGTGTCATGAGAGAGAGAGAGAGAGAGAGAGAGAGGTTTATGGTATACGAATGACTTAGTTGTGTTAAACAAAAATTGTTTGAAGTGACATATGACCAGGGGCGGAGCTATTAAGGGACCGGGAAGGGTCCCGGCCCCCCTAGGCCTAAGCCCGTTAGTGTATTTTTTTCGCGATTTCATGTGTTTTTCCGGAAAAAAAAATGTTTCGGCCCTCCCATTTAATGTTCTTCCGGAGCAAAAATTGTTTCGGCCCTCTTAAGAATTTTTTTCTAGCTCCGCTAGTCATGATACACCTTGCTTTTGCTGTAAACTGAAAATGATGTGCATATTATATCGTTAAATGTTATGTTGAAGTTGCATAAAACACTTTTTGTATTATGGAACTAACGACGTAATAGTTTGGCAATCATGACACAAAATATGATAGGTAAACTTTTTGCAAAGTCTGTAGAACATTTGATGAGAAGCGCTATTAAAGTATACTTTTTAAGATTGACTCAACTTTAAATATGTTTTTCACAATAAATATTCATCCTAAATACATCATTATTGCAAAAAAAATGTTTGACATTTACAATTTAAACACCAAACTAAAAATAATGTTTTTGCATGTCATTGCACACCACATGCATTGCAGGTGGCTACTGGAGTACTGGACACAAACGATCTCTACTTACCCTATTTTTGTTTTTTTAATACTCGTAGTAGTATAAGTTTTGCGTACTTTAATATTTTTATATTTACGAAAGACATTATAAAAGCCGAATATTATAATAACCATGTTCAAAAGCCCTATTAATATATCGTGCACGGTGCACATGATCCAAGAAGAATAACTTTGAAAAAAATATATTCACCTAAGAAATTATGAGTATAAAATATATAGCAATTAATAACGATCGATTCACCAGTTTGATGTTTCTTAGCGTATTTTAATATCGATTTGAAGATTAGGGACAAGGTTGGATATGAAAGAAGATTTTGTCACATGCAAGATGCCAAGATGTCCTAACTAAAATTCAGATATTCATTTGAGTAACTTGAAAAGTTTTACCCTTTTGTAGCAAATCATTGTGAAGTAATTAGTGTACTTATTTTTTCTTGAGTATGGTGAAATACCGAAGAAATACTTTTTTGCATAAAAAACAAATATGAAATATCTACTTTTCTTTTGCTGTAAATAAGTGTTTATATCTCAAGTTAGAACTAATCAATAATTTTTAGACTGAGCGAAAGACATTTGATTAGCTAATAATGATATCTTTGTTAGAATAACCACTTATAAATATCGAACAAAACGATATCGGTTAGCGACAAACCTTATCCATTTTGGTCCTAGAGGAGAGCCATTCGATCATAACAAGAGTACAAGCAAATGACAGTCTTACTAATCTTTTTAATTAGCCTTCACCTCTCTACTAACGAAAATACTTGGGAGTTCACACCAGGCAACGTAACTCAAGGAGCTTTACAGTTAATCAATATTTTAAAAACCGGTTTTTCAATTGATTCATTTGAGTCGCCGGTTTACCGGTTCAACCGTCGAGTTAAACCAACCGGTTCTATACATATTTATATTTTTCATAACATTTTTGATAGTATTTGTCCAATTTCGATATCTACAATACTAAAAAAAATACAAAAACAATCAATTTATAGTTCTAGTTTACAACAGATTTATAATTCTAGTTTATAAAAATAAAATAACTCTATGGTGGTTTTAGAATCCTATCTTTACTAATGAACTTTTTAAATCAAGCAAATTTAATACTAACACTAGTTTATAACTCTAATTTGTTGTTTCATAAAAACCTAATCATATCAGTCACCGCCACTTTAACTTTGCAATTTAACTATAAACTTTTCAAATAATAACATGTTTGTCCATGCAAATATAGAACTTAACCTAACACATATTTTTAGTTTTGCAAAAATGAAATGACAAAAGGGTTTTGTTAGTTTAGAGGAAAGAAAAAAATTGTTGTTTAAAATAAAGAAAAAAGAATGAACGTCATGACTCAGTCAGGTTTATTAAACCGGGTCGACCCAAGTCAATGAAAAACCACCAATTCAATCCGGTTCTCATATAAGCTCCGACCCATCTCCTAACCAGTTACCGGTTCAACCAGTTGAACCGGTTAGGATAATTGCATGCGGAAGATCATCTCTTCTACGTCGATTAGCTCCAACTCTCTACACACTAGATAGAATAAGTTGCTTCCTTTGAATGTACATATTCTTGCTTGGCGTGTCTCGAACAAAAGGCTTTCAATTAGATATAATCTTGCTGGACGAGGAATTGACCTTCACTCAACCAGATGCACCGTGTGTGACAATAACATAGAAACAGAGGAGCAAATGTTCATTTAATGCTCAATTGCCATTGATTCTTAAAAGATGGCATTTTCATGGTGGCAACTTGTGGCGATTCCCTTTTCAAACATGGTTGATGTCCTAACCGTGGCCGAACGCATTCCTATGACACAATCTCAAATGAAGTTCTTTGATGTGGTGGTTAAAATACAACTATTTTGGTGATATGGAATCTCTGAAACAAAGTCATTTTCAACCTTAGAAGACCTCAAAAAGAGCTTCTTTTCAACAATTGTAAAATGATCTCGTTTATTTGGATCACAAGTAGAAGTAGTAAAGTCTCTTTTAATTGGTTAAAATGGTTTAGCGATCTTTCTAACTCTATCTCTTTGCCTTTATAAATTTTCTTTTCTAGCTTTCTACTACATTTATATAATGTTGTTACAAACAAATATTGGTTAATGTCAATGATAGTGAAGAAGCAAATAGGATTATGAAGATAAATTGTTCAATAAGTTGGTCCAAACCTGTGAATTAATAGCTCTGTGGCTAGGTCATTGTCATTGTTAATATTTTAGGATAATGATAAAAAGAAACATCAATGTCTAAAACACCGTCAAGAATCATCCCTCAATTTTTTGTTTGATTAAAAAAATAATATTCGTGAACTTAATTACCTTCTAATGATGTTATCTAATTAAAATAAACAACGGGTGTGAAGCTAGCCCATTTTTTTTCTTCGATAAATAACATAGCACGACCTTTCAGCTAAACTTAAATTGCAGATTAAGCGACTTCAATTCCTTCCCTTTAACCACGTAGAGCGTCTAGTGTTAAAAAGTTTGTGACTATCACTTTTAAATGTGTGAGGTTTTAACTTCAATACATGTTATGTGCCTATCTATGCTATCAATAAAAGGAAAATGATTAAAGTGAAAAGTGAGAAGTTAAAAAAATGATAAAATATATTAAAAAAAAAAGTTGAAACAATTAATTATGAACAATTTCAACTATTAATACATATATGTTTCAAAAGAAACTATTAATACACATCGAAAACCGGGTTGACCTGGGATGCGTTAAACCTGGCTAGTTGACCTGGTTTATATTGACCCGTTTTTCGACCAGAAAGGTTGAACGACCCAGGTCGAACCGGGTTTCAAAACATTATGTTAATCCTCAAACTTTATTATTTTTCGTTTATAACTATTACTAAAACTATCTGTCGCTATAAAATCTCGTTGATATCCACAGGTACTTGTCTAGTAATCATTTAGTGGTCACACCAACCTTTTGAAAAAGAAACGCGTTATTTGGTTTGAGTTTGTGTGACGGTAAATTCAAACCTCGTAAATCAGTCAGCTAAAAAATCAAAAACAATAGTTACGAAAAAATATTTATTTTCTTTAAATTATTTGCGAAAACAATTATGAAAAACAACATTATGTTGCCAAAGCTATCTAGATCTATAGCAGTTTTATATTACTGTCACTATTATAGTAACATTGATATAACTACTAAATTAGATGTCGATAAACTTCATGGCATTGACATTTCAAGTTGATATATGATAAAACTGTTTCTTACACATGTGCTTATTATATTGGATTTGGAGTTTTCCTAAATCAACATGTGAATTTTTTAATGGTACTAAACTGATCTTTTCTTATATATACAAAAAATCTAGTTTTGGATGCGTTTCAGTGGCTGTGAAAGGTTAAATCACGTAATTTTGAGTCCTAGTAATATTTATTTTTGTTTAGGAATTTATTACTAATATATCTCGTGCACGGCACGGTGTTTTGGCAAAAATATTACATTATATGTTTTAACATAAGTTATAATATATCTAAATTTTAATTTTAAGCGCTTACAAATTGTATATTATCTAATTTTAATAATAATTAAATAAGTTTGATCTATAGAATTATGTAAAATATTTTACAGTTATATAACTAAAATACTAGTATACGCGCGGATTTTTACGTTAGTTTTTTCATTATTTATTATATCGAATAATATCTTGTATAAATTTTTGTTGTAAGAAGGATTTGACTCTGTTTAATTTACATGGTGTTGAGGATGTTTAAATTTAACTATTGATAATGTTTTAGACGTTATGCATGTTTAATAGCACATAATGACCCGTAATTTTTTTTCATGATATCTTTATTAAAACAATAAAGAAAAATTACATGTGTCGTTATTATATATACAATCTCGTGTATTTATTTTCATCTCACAGAACCCATGGGGCATTGTGTTCATTTAGATATCTATATTCATGTAAAAAATAATTTTAGCCGTATTTAATATTTAAGCCAAAGTACGCGCAGATTAAACTTATAAAGAAGAATTACACGAGGTGTTATTGAACGTGGATAAAATAAATAAATAAATAAATAAGAAAAAACACTTTTCCGGACATCTTTTCTTAATCTCATAAAGAGAAGAAACACGAGTCGTTTAGATATTAACAATCTCGTCTATTCATTTACATATCATAATTACTCGTGCTTCCATTTTTAACTTATAAATAATGTTTTAAATAACAACAACTAGGGGTGAGCACAAAAAGCGATAAACTAATTGAAACAAAAAAACTGAAAGCTCAATCGAAAAAGTCACCCCGCACCTTTATATGTGTTTTTATATATTTTTTACCTATATAAAAGGTTTGATATTTAATTTCAAAGATTTGAGTATACAATTTTATCTATAAAAAAAAAAAAAAGCAATAGTGCTGTTTTTATACATTCAGATTTTATCTGTAAATATTGTCTATTTGTTTTCAAACAATAGTGTTTTCTGAATGTTTTTGCGGATGAAAAGCGCAAGGACATGCGTTTTATATTGGTTGATTCTTGTTCGATTGTTTTGTACATTTTTTGTAGCTTTGAATTAGTTGATATTATGCTACTATTGATATTTGTTTAAATTTTTGCTTGAAAACTTGAAATCGTAAAATTAATATAGGGACTAAGACTTGCTTGTGTCAAGTAAGAAAAAACCGAAACCGAACCGATTCAATGTCAAAAACCGAAACAAACGGTTTGTAGTTTTGAAAAACCGAAATATACGGTTCGGTTTTTGTTTCTAAAACCACCCCACCCCGCCCCATCTTCACCCTAAGAACAACACATATATTGTTTCTTTTTGTAAATAAAATAAGATAAGTTTGACCAAATTGTTTCAATTTTGACTTTCTTTTTGGGTAAAGGGATCTCCACCCTGGTAAAATATATTAACCAAAAAAACTTTTAAAGTACAATGGAATGTGGCTGAAGTACCACATTAACCTCAAGCAACCACTTGAACAACCACTAGAACATTTATGACATCCATAAATGAACAACTAGCTACGAAAATAGACAACATGAAAGAAAAAACTGCATCGAATCAACATCGCATATTACTTCTCCTGCTTGGACCTTAAATCAAACATCTGTGTAACATCTCTCAATTGCCCAGGTACATCAAAAGACCTGGGCAGCCGTAATCATCAGAAACAATAACTCTCAAGCTCGTGTTGTCGCCTCCATGCTGATGCAAGTAACTACTCATAGGATCGTCTGTGGTCAGAACCTCAATCACACTATCAGAAAACAACCACATTACCACCTTAAGAGAAGGATACCTTCTTAATCCCTCAACCACGGAACAGGTTTCCCATATCATCCACAAGCGTTCCTATCCCATCAATAATGAGCTTTTCAAGCTTATCAATTTCTCGCACGATAGGGTACTTGGTTTACCAACCTCAATAGACTCATAACCTCATTGCACTATCATCCATAACATGACCACTCTTCTCCCTTGTGCACCCCAACCTCAGGCCCCATTTCAGAATTGGTACACCTCATCCATAAGCGAACCAAATGGATTCTTAGTGACGATATCATTAAATCATCATAATATACTTATTAGAAGTATGCACATCACTTTTCGCTTGATTACCGGATCTTGGCGTAGCATGCATATTAGGCCACTAGCATTTGTTAGAAGCATTACCTTTTGAAGACGACGCTCCATCGACCACTTTCTTTTTCAAACTGGCTGCCAACGATAATTCAAAGTAACCTAGGTTTCGAAAACGAACACATCAATAACCTGAGTGGGCCCTTTACCCTTACCTTTTCGTTTAGTAGCTTCTACAAATCCTTCCTCATCACCATATATTCTGAACACTATTTGTTTAACATCTCTAGGATGCAGCACAGATATGATCAAAAATTTACATGAATTACAACGAGGCGGCTTCCATTCATATTCAATTCAACACGCACCAACGATGACCTTGCCCATTAGAGAATGGAATAGCCACAACCACGTGATCCATTAACGCTCAAGAGATGATAATCAACGAGAGCACGAGCATATGAATTTGGCCCAAGACTAATACACAGAGAACTGGTGTAGAATCCAACATAATAGCTTACCAATCTGAGTCGTGATCAAACTTAGTCCCACCTCGCGTATAAGCAACAATAGGAACGTTATCTAATTTCAACCATACGGGAGCAGAAGTAACTCCTCCTTAGCAAGCGTAGTTATTCAGGGGACCACACATTAAGAAAATAGGCATCGAACGAATCAACCATGGCCGACTCTAACACTTTTCCATACCATCCTTTGTGGAGAATTGAAAAAGAAAGAAACATTATTTAACATACACGTTCCAAATCCATATTTAGCCCGTATTCTTCAATAGTTCTCCACAATAGGAAAAGCAAGCCGTTTCCCAAAAAATACCATATAGCGTGTTAACAACCTCGCAGAACATCATTAATTTCTTCATTGGGATTGCAACATGAGCACCCTCCACACGCTCCTCATTACCAATTCACAGTAAATTAACGGATTTAAACGAATGTTAGATTGAAATAGAGAAGCATAAGACAGTGTGTGCTGTTTTAGATCCACTATTAGCAGACGACTTACCAATATCCACTGAGTTCGACTCCCAATAGCAGCTTTCATAGGTGTAGAGTAGCATCATGATTAGCCTTAGAACTTTGAGAGTTATCCGTTGCAGCCACGGAATCGATGTCCATAGCGGATTAAATACGAAAAAAAACCTAAAAATAAAAAACGAATCACAAAGGAAAAACCCTAAACAAACCCAACGACCAGGTGGTCACTTGATCAGAAGTCGACCCTCATGGAGCCAACCCTAATCGACAGAACAAGGATCTAACCAAACGCGAAACCCTAGAGTACTAATCGAATCCCTTACAAATCAACCTACATACGATCGTTTCTAAGAAGAGGAGATCGGAATAGGATCACAAGAAGGAAGGATCGATTAAAGTTTAGGGTGTAGGGGAATCGCCAGAGGGGATCGGTTTTTCCAATTTTGACTTTCTAATGACAATAAAAAGACTATATGGCAAAATAATACACTTTTATTGGTTCAATTTCAATTGCTTAAACATTTGTTCTTTCACTTTTTAGTACTCCCTCCGTCCCATATTAAGTGTCCACAATGGAATCTTTGGATGTCCCAAATTAAATGTCCACTTGTACCTTTCTACCAATAAAATGAGATTTAGTGGGTAAAATTAATATTTGATTGGTGGAGAGTTTAGTTAGTGGAATCTCCTAAAAGTTTGTGCATTATGAAAGTGGACATTTAATATGTGACGGAGAGAGTAATCTTTTGTTACATAAGAGATAATAGGTGAACTTCGGCTATAATAACTTACTATATTTAAACTTTGGTTAAATGTGTGATTTAGGTTAAAATCTTTACATAAAAACAAAACTTCCTGTCTCACTTACGGGTACAGTAGATAAGTATGTGAGTAAAATTTGTCTCACTTACGGGTACAATACTACAATCTGAACGATTACAGATACTCGTGATTTTTAGGTACTATCGTCTGTCGACTATATGAGATAATTGATTAAAAATTATTTAGGTGGTTATTGGAAGCATACATTTTATTCGCTTGTATAACACAAACAACATATTAGTTAATACGTAGACTCTACGTGTGTGTTAATGCTATTAAGTTTACTTATACAACCAATGATGCATGAGTTAGGTAAGATATAAAAAAAAAATTACATGCAAGTTTTTAAAACTCAATTTTAACGAGTCCGTGATTTAAGATATCAAAAGAAAATTACATCTAAAGATGCCCATGACGATTATTGACTATCAAGTACTCTCCCTTTAAAAAAAAATTGTCCACAAACAAAAAATAATAAATTATAATATGCGTCACTTATGCAAATTTTGATTAATGTAAAATCATTTTTACCCTCACACTTATTATAAAAATTTGCTAGATGTCTTTTTGGATCCTTTTACATTGGGCAAAAGTGTGACTGTCTACATATCATCTTTTTTATATCTTGCTTGACGGAATTAGGTATTGTTGTTATACGTATTATAGAAACTAGAAATGAGCAGTTAATGCATGTTTTGATTGGAAAAAGCAAAATACAAAAAATATTCATAGTTACTATATATACGGAAACCGAACACATTTTTATAAACAAGCACAAATAATAAGGTAGATAACTTTTATGTCACACTTTTATGTCACAAAGGGATTTTAATTTTTCAACTTTTACGGACTAGTTTTTTAATGAGACATATACCATCCAAAATAGGAATAGGTGAAAAGTGTGCTGGAATTCGTGGGGAGTGGGTGACAAAAGTAGGGCCGAGCAACGGGCTAAACTCAAACCGAACCGACCAAATTTAACAAGAATTAAAAACCAATTTTGGTGAAAACGTGAACCGAGAACCGAACTGAAGTTAACCTAGCGAAACCGAAACTGAACAGAAGCTGAACCGAACCGATAGTTTATGTGTATTTTTCTTGGTCTTGACCCGAACGGAGTAAAACCGAATCCGAAACCGAAATTATATAAAACCGAAAACCGACCCGAATAAGGTCGGTTCAACTCGGTTCGGCATGATTTGTCGGTTCAATTCGATTTTCGGTTGATTTTGCTCGGCCCTAGACAAAAGAATAACAAAATTTCACAAAGGAAATAAAATTTCCCAAATCTTCTATCACTATAGCTACCGTACGTTATTTCTTGATAATTATTATAGAATTATGCGATGCAAATGATATACAAGTAGCAAATTTCTTGATAATATTTACACAGACAATATTTTAGTGATTTAGAGTTGTTGCATACTGAAATCTACATAGATTTACCTTTTATGGGGTACGGTTGTTTTTAAGCTTATATGTGTATCTATAAGCTCATTTATTTTTAGCTTGTATTTCATCAGTTTTGTTTTTTGGGCTTATATTATGTAAGCTTCAATTTTCTAACTTGTTAAACAAGCATATATAAGTTTATAAATATCAAAATAAGTTAAAAATTGAACAAGTTAATAAGCCCGCTAAGCTTAAACAAACACCCTCAATCGATCAAAAAAGTTCGATGTTCATTCTCATTAGTACGCGCGGTGCATGACACTGTCTAGATGTTTAATTAGTGATCGATCTCATTACTCTTATGGAGCTAGCATTTTCTCAAAATGCCCTTAATTTTATTTCCAAAAATAAAATAAAATGTTAATTTGATCATGATGTTTGGAATTGACATTGAGTGGTCTAAAGTGGCACTATAAAAAGAAAAGGTGTATTAAGAAAAAGGAGAACCCCATATATTTCTTGTCAAAAATGTCTAATTCAAGAAAGTGACCATTTCCAACTCCACATTGTTTTCTTGTGCATTGTCTTCTTCCTCTCTTGAAATATGTGTTTCATACTATACCCCACTCCTCTTATCATTTTCTTACACATAAGCCATGGTAGATCGGTCTGGTTTTTGTACTGTTACTTTTATGAAAATACATTCCATTACAATTTTATAGCTTATAGCCTTAAACCTAAAAACCTTGTTTATGAGTGACATTCTCGTTTTTTTTTGTTAATGGCGAGTTTTCTAATCAATTGTGTATGTGTGTTAAGTTGAGCAGCGTAAGTACACGGTGTCGTAATATGTGTGCTTAATGTACACGAGCGTATGCTGCATGCAAGAACGTAATGTACTCAACTACTCATCAATCGGTTAGCGTTCGAAAACATTTATAACAAATAGTTTGTACAAGAGTTTATAAACATGACATTCAAAGGTAATCTTTTTTATGTTATATATGGCGCCTTAGCCAAGTTTCTAATAAAAGACACATAGTTTAAGAACAGTTCGAACATTATATTGCGGCACTGATGTAAATTTATCGTTACCGTTAGAAAAACGAATCTCAAAACATTTTTCCTACTAATTTATACACTATTGAGTATTAACTCAAGTAGACGAAAGCAACAACATTAAACCTCAACTGCTAGCAAATTCCCATGCAAATGCATGTAACAATAATTAAATTAAATAGATAAAACCAGTTTTTGTTTTCATTTAATTGAATTGTTGTTGTTGTTCTAACCATGGCCAAAACCCTGACTGATCTTCCATACCAACAAACAAATTGCACAGACTTTCTTCTTTAATAGTAACGGATTGATCGATTTTCTGGCTTGATGATAAGTTGTGGAAGATCTGATTGGATCTATCAACAATGGATGATGGGAAGAGATTAGGGATTGGGTGATAATGATTATGATGGTTGTTGTGTAACGATAACGGGCTATCGATTCTTGGTGTTCTTGAAATGTCGAGCTTGATTTCCGAGCTGTTTTCACTTCTATTGCTGCAAGATCCTTCAGTTTCTTTGATGTTGAGGTTGATTGACTCTGTTGGTTCCTTGTTCTTCAATGCCATTATCTGTAAAAATCGGGTTCGTTAAGTTAAATAGAGGCTTGAATTCGCAGTCGTTGGACTTAAAAGCCTTATGGACATACCATTAGCTCATGGTGTACATTAACAAATTAAGTGGTTGTGATCTTAAGTCTTGCCTAAGACAAAGTATTATATGTGAAATAGATGTGATTTTTCTTTCAAAGTAAAACATGCCACTAGTTTAATGACCACTTTTCAAAACTTAACAAGAAGTTAAAAAGTATTTTCAATTTACTTAATTAACTACTAGCATATTTAACAAGAATTGCAGTAACAATTACCTCAGCCTGAAGTTTATGATTTTGAGACACAAGTGAATCATTTTGTGCCTTGATAGCTTCAAATTGCGACTTAAGCACATCATAATCTTTTTCTAATTGCTTTGTTTTCCATCTTGCCCTTCGATTTTGAAACCATATAGCAATCTGCCTTGGTTGAAGCCCGAGTGCCCTCGCAAGTTGCATTTTCCTCTCAGGATCAAGTTTATTCCCAAACTCAAAGTTTCTTTCAAGTGTCTTCACTTGTTCCATGGTTAATCTTCTCTTCTTCTCGCCTCCAAGTAACCCATCGTCCGACAATTCATCGTCGCCATTGTTTGTTTCTTGATCGCATAATTCGTTAGCATAAGGCATTGATCTTTTCCCTAAGAATGAGGCTACTCCTATATATGATCAAGATGGTTATTTGTAAACTTATTGACTGGATTTTTTAAGACAAATGTTCACACATCTAATACAACTTCTAATACAAAGGCTCCAAGTTGATCTAGCAATGAGAATTTGTGTGCCCTAGTGCATAATTAAGTTGTGCCATGCATTAGGTTGAAAATGCACTCGTGCACAAATTTCGATAATATGTGAATGGAGTTGCATAGATTTCTGAACTTTATGAAAAAACCATTTTGGGTGGTGTCATCAGAGACATGTGTGTCCTTGCTCATTATTGAGTTGTACAGTACAGCTAAACAATGCATCTGGATCAAGAATCTTTAAAACATAAGCTAGTGGTATGATGATCAGAATTCAGATGCAAAGATTCAAACTTTTTCAGAAATCAATATAGTTGGTGGCATCAGATTTAGCATTCACACACATGTAGATGTAAGGTCTCAAACTTTTTTGAGACCTTATTTAAAGGCAACTACATAAACAAATACTGATTAAAACACTAGCAAGAAACTATAAAGTACAATGATGGTTAATGATTATTCAGACTAACACGACTCTAATCAAAGAAAGGATAAAATTTCATATAGCTAAAGATCTAATCAAAGAGAGGATAAATTACCATGATACTCTTGAGTAGTGGTGCATGGTTGGAGTAATGGAGAAAGTGAGTGAGGAGTATGGTGTTCATCTTCTTGATCAGTAGCTTGTAACATAAAATTTGTAGGAAAGAAAGCCATTCCATTGCAAGTCATGACATGCTCTAGCTTAGCTTGATTTGATGACTTGGCTCACCATTACAATTAACAAGTATTCTTTCTTGAGATTATACCATCATGTTTTCAGAGTGATATAGAGAGACAGAAAGATAATTAAGATCTAGCTAGAGAGAGAGAGAGACACTATAGATGCAAATATGTATCTTGTAGTTGGCATTTAAAGAAAAATAATACTAGAATATTAGAGTAAGGAGAGGCATTTTTTGTTGTGATGTATAACTTGTATCTCTGTATAACCTCATCACCTCTTAGATATTTTTATTATCATTTCTATATACATCATATATACATATAAACATAGTGTATTAATGAGTGTGTATGTAAATTTTCCTACTATTCATCACTATTGATTATGTCATGATTTTAAACTAGAGACACTCAGATATTAGCTACCAATCAATCCAGCTGATCTTCTTTGTCTCTTTGATGTACATTTGATAATGAACATATTAGCATACCAATCAAAGATAAGATCTTGATCAACTCGAAACTTCTAGATCATCTTGAAACAATTTAATGAATCACCTTAAGGGTTTTGTTAACCATAGCGCACCAATGAGTTATGGTTAAGCATTCCATAACCGTATTAAATTTTATGAACTTATATATTCCACAATTACATAAATCTAGCTAATGCTTTTAAACATGAAATGTAATGTTAAACAAGGAATGTTTGGTGTTCATTGATAGTTAATTTTACAATTATGAAATGCTTAACCATAACTCATTGGATTAAATTTGTTTAAAGGATTAGATTTTACAATTAGAAAACTAGTGAAAAACTTTGGCAATTTTTGTTTTGTGTAAAGGATTAGATTTTAGTTTCTACAAATTTAACAAATATACAGAAACAAAAGAAAATATCTCTTTTGTTGATGAATCTTTGAATTTGAGAATGCATACAAAATATTAACTATTGGACAGTTGTCTTTCCTCCTTAAGGCATACACTTTAGGCAAATAACATTTAATATGTTCTAAAATAAACACAATATTTTTATTGTGAAAAAGATTTAAATCTAAGTTATGTTTTTTCTTTCCACAACAAGCATAATGAAAAAATCATGGGCTTTTTGTTCGGATAGAAAACAGTGTTTTATGTAAGCAATAAGTAATTGGGTTTGAATTACTAGCCCAAAAGTTTAATCAAGTCCAATTCATTTTCTTTACTAGTAAGGAGGGGTGTTCATCGGTTCGGTTATCGGTTTATTCGGTTCGGTTAGTTCGGATAAAAAAATTTTCTGGGTCCAACCGAAAACCGAGCCAAACCGAATTCAAATTTGATTCAACCGAGCCAAAAACTAAACCGATAACCGAAAACCGAACCCCTATAACCGAAAACCGAACCAAATAACCCGAATTACATAATTTAATTATTCTTTCATTTAGTTATATATATTTTTAGCATAAATTTATTTTTCAAGCTTAAATAACGTTATATTTATGCTAAGAAAGAGTTTTAGTGATTTTTTTCATGTAAATACATAGAAAAATTATATATTTAAATGAATTCGGTTTTCGGTTTTCATTGCCAAAATCATATCTAGGGGTGGAAACGAGCCGAGCCGAGCCCGAGCTCGCCAGAGCTCGAGCTCGGCTCGTTTATATATATAAAGCTCGAGCTCGGGCTCGAGCTCGTTTCGAGCCTTATATTTTGAGCTCGAGCTCGGCTCGTGAAAATTTTCAAAAGCTCGAGCTCGGGCTCGAGCTCGACTAATTTATATAATGTGTTAAAGAAAACAAAGTTCAAATAGAGCTCGGCTCGTTAATTACATAAGGCTCGAGCTCGTTTACTACTTTTAAGCTCGTTTATACGTATAGACAATATATATACGTATATATTTCAAAGGCTCGTTTAGGCTCGCGAGCCTACTCGAGCTTTTTGTATAGAGCTCGGGCTCGAGCTCGATTATTAAATGAGCCCAAACTTAGGCTCGAGCTCGGGCTCGAGCTCGTTTAGGCTCGGCTCGTTCGAGCTTTTTACCGATCCGATCCCGAGCTTTTCACGAGCGGCTCGGCTCGTTTCCACCCCTAATCATATCCAAACCGATAATTAAATGTTTAGTTCGATTCAGTTTGGTTTTGACCAATTCGGTTCAGTTACGAATTCGGTTTAGTTTTTTCCGGTTCGGTTTGGTTTCGGTTTTCAGTTACTGTGGATATTACCCGATCCGTGAACACCCCTACTAGTAAGGCTTAAAACAACAATACATTTTTCATCCAATTGTTATCATAAAATTTGCAGCTCTATCATATCATTTGTTTGTCTTGAGATGAATTGTGTTGGCATATAACTTGAAGTTCTATCCTGTTTGTCCTGAAATAAATTGTCCCAAAATAAGGGAAAAGAAAACTGATCATACTCAATTACATTCATGAAAATGACAATATATGTTTTTTATTCTTTCATAAAAGTCATAACATACAGCTTTCAAACTATGAATAGATTCAAAGCATCACGGGTGTATACGAGTTCTTTCATATTTTCTTATTAATAGTTTATAATAGATGGTTGGTAATTATATAATACTAGAATATCATAACCTATATTTCAAAACAATACTACTATAAAGTCTTTGAAGTAAGGTTACTTTTGTTAATCGTGATTTCTGACATTTTGACCGACTAAATAGTTTGATACCATCACTAACCAGACTCAAGTCGGATAAACTGGTAGATCACTCCCATATCTAAGGTGATTGGTGTGACTACTTCATGGTTGTTTGCATAAAGCATTGTTTGAACTTAAAACCACTTTGAAGTCAGATTTGTTATAAGAGATAAGCCAAACTCAGATAATATTGTAACTAATTGATTATGTAAAAGACATAAATAAGTTCAAATTAAAAGACACCATAAATATATAGTTTCATGCTATTCTTTTTAGTTTTGTCTAGTTTCCATGCCTTGAATATAAAATTTCATAGAGGTTTAAGCATCAACATCAGACAGCCAGATTCTAGCATATATGTAGTCATGCATAGACAGTAACAGTCGTAACTTAACCTAACTTTCAACACACCTCTTGATTTAATATAATTCTACACTCGATCAATAGTATAATTTTTTGAGTCCAAGTTACACATAGATTATTGAGATGATGTTTAAAAATAGTAGTATCCAATGACGGAACCAGGGTCCCCAGGACACCCAAAGATTGTTGTGACATGGTGTTAATTCTTGTAAAATAATCTAAAATTTTCGTTAATGCACCAGGTCCCTTAAAAATTTGTTCTACTTTTTCGTAAATGCACCTGATCTTTTTTAGTTCTGGTTCTGTCCCTGATAGTATCAGATTTTGACATGTCTAAAACTTATATATGGTCATTTTTTTTTGAACGGCAATTGTAGCTACATGGCCCTTAGCCCAGAAGGCGTAGCGAGCCCACACAAACAGGTTGGGTCCAGCCCAGAAGGCAATGGCATCCTTCCCTTTTATACACGCGGGAGGAAACCCCTATCGCCTTAGACAAGACTCGAACTTGAGACCTTGCCTAGGAGGGTAAAACCTCCATACCGCTAGACCAGAGGCCCTTTGGTTTATATATGGTCATTTTGAGATGTCATGAATAGAGATTTAGTAAGCATAAGAAAACCAATCGAAAATTTACAAACGAGTATATTCAAGACTTGATATGGATGAACACAAGATTGAAGTATAGTTCAAATTTATATTTGTACAAGTTTGTAGTATGTAGAGAGAAAAGGAATCTGATACTACTGGGCTACTGGCATTAGTGGTCATCGATAAATTTGGGAGTGTGGTACATATAATATACATGCATGAGAATGGTGGCTTGGTATCTTAGAGGAAGAGGTTAATAACAGTGAAGGAAAAGAGTTGTCAAATGTGTTTTTCAACATCTGTTCATGTATTTGCATATCAAATCACAAACATATACAAATTTAGTAGGTTCCACCAATCTTTATATGGTCATGATAATTTCTATCAGACCTTATGGTCAAAGACAAAATGATTCTTCTAAAAAAAGATGGGAATCCAGAGTCCGGACACGATAGATGATGCTTGTATGGTGATAATATTGCATGCCATGATTGCGCGGTACGTGTTTTGATATTCAGACACAAGTTTTTCAGCTAATTTGAACAAACTTAAGTAGCATAATTGACGCCCTTTATCTCTATCTTCAATCTTTTGTTTGTAAGCTAAAGTTCCAAACCATTAGAAACTTAGAAAGGCGTGGATCTTGTCGAGCGATCATGGATCAGACATGGATTATTGCACTTTCTTTTGGAACGACGATATTATTAAAAACCAACTAGCAAGAAGCTAGAGGAGAAGAGAACAATATTACAAAAATTTGGAACAAGCAAATATGGGATAGGTGAATCACCTATCCAATATAAACAAGGCGGATTTAAATGCCTATTCCTACCAAGAAACCAAAGGAGACATACGCGATGGCTTTGGATCAAAACAAACACGATATTTGTAACTCCAATTAAATGGTCCAAGTAGTAGGATGTATCACAACATCAAATCTTGTTTTTCCACGTTGTTGAGGTTCACTAAACCCTTCCCAAGAAAAACAAGCTCGGAGAAATTGGGTTATACAATGGTCATTGCATGAGAGTTGCGGATGAGACCCTGAATATATGCGATTCCAAATTGAGCAATATCCCGAAAATAGCTAGAGATCGATCCCTCATCACCGTCCATCACTTTAAGTTTTTTAAAATATTTATGTTCCATATTGCAAATGGACTATTGTTCTTATTGATTAAGTGAGTTATAATCTTCAAGCAAACTAAAGAGAGCGTATACACGACAATATATTAAGAAGGTTAAACTGTTAAATGTATAAGGTTTTCCCTGTTGATGTTACCATGTAGGGAGAGTCTTTGACTCAGATGTACGGGACCTACTACAGGTATCCCCGTGACCGTTTCCACCCTTTCTCTCACCACACCCAAGACTCGCCCATGTAGGGAGAGTCTCGGTTGAATTTTGATATATCAAGATGAAGTTGATATATGTTGGTTATCTTGATTTTATATGCGTCAAACACAAAGATTTAGCTACTTTTTTTGAAAGGCAAATTAATAGAAGCTAACAAGAAGCCAGATAACAAGATTACATAGTTTTAGCTACTATACGAGAGAAAAATGACAAAACGCTCTTAGATGGTCAACCAAGCCTGTTTCAGCCCATACTTAGAAACGATCCTCATAAACCATAACACGTTTTCACCCGTTACCTAATTATTTAACCCGCCCATGTTGCCACCTCTAGTTTATCAGTTTCCTATACTTACGAGACAAGTCGGTTCATCTAGAAGACTAAGTGAGCTAAAGTTAGCCACCTTGTCTGGCTATGCAATCCAAGATTGAGCACTGTTTTGCTAGTTAGAGTGTGACAGTTTTGAAAGATGCCAACAGCCTGTAACATTTATATATTTGTATACCACTAGTTAGTCTATGAGTCAAGATAAAAAACTTAAAAAATCAGCACTTGAAACTGTAAACAAAACAGATAATGATTTGAACTTATATGATTTCAAGTTTTACATTTTCAATTGATAGTGACTTAAACATTTATATTGCTTTCTATTTTGGGTAGGCCATGATCTACTGTTCTCAACTTTTGGAAAGTTTCTTTATAGTGTAAGATCAGTTGCTATCTCATCCTTTAAAATGTGTATCTTCATTTTCCATGGTCCCAAACTTCAGTTCATATTTATGTAATTCACATTCTTTTCATATATAATGTTTCCGCGCATGCTTATTAACACTGGCGGAACTATGTAGGGGCAGGGGAGGGTCCCGGCCCCCCCCAAAATTTGAGGCACTTAGTGTAAATATTATTGGTTTTAGGGGTAATTTAGTTGATGTTACAAACAAATCTCCGATTCGGCCCCCCCAAAATAAATTCCCCCTAGAAAAATGTTCTAGTTCCGCCATTGCTTATTAATTAGGAAGTTAGGCTTATTTTTTTGAAAAAAATAAGCTACTTTAGAAATAAGCTTTGCTTGGTTGAGATCGAGCTTCAGTTTCATCTAATTTTGCCAAACATGCGCATATATAGAATTGACTTTTTTTTTTTTTTTCGTTTGTGTGTACCCTCTATGTGAATTTCATAAAGAACTGTTTATCTCCTGATTGCATTTCTAATAACAAAAAGTAATTATGAGATTTTTTGGGATTGCTTATCGAGACTGCTTATCTGCTTAAGTGAAAGTGAAATGAACTGTTTTGGGATTGCACATGAGCAAAAGCTGGCATTTACTGTCTTGTATCTAAACAAAGTGTCTCTTAGAGGCTAAGTGCCTGAAGTAAGACACACTAATATTATGTATAGTGAAAAGAAAGAAAATCCGATAAAACAAGAAATGATTTATTTGCTATGGCAACGACAACAGTTAGGTAAAGAGAACGCTCAACACTAGTCAATTACGAGTATTAAGGTGTCTAGTTATAATCATCAATGGGTCCAATAAGTTTCTTGAAATGTATTAATGAAGTTGCCATTTCAACTAACTATAGACCAGAAGAACCCACCAAACAACGTGTTTGTTGTACATGACAGAATGGACTATCCGACTCACTAACACGATGAAATAGTAATTGTGTCGAAAAGGACAAAAACGTGTAAAGTCGACCATAAATAATCCAGATATTCAGACATATATAACCACATAGAAATTTTATGCGTTCTGAATACATTTTGGGAGGACTTTCTCGACCTGTTTCGATTTTAGCTTATTCCAAAGTTTATACTTCTGGCCTTTTAGAAACTAATATCAACCATTCAACCGAATCGACAAATTTCCCATAAACAAACAAGAAATAATCATGCTACATTGCTACATAACAATTTACAACTCTAAAATTAAGAACGATAAATAAGTGATAGGCTGATAGCAAGATAATATTTGGATATCTGATGCCCAAGTCATGAAAAGCTAGCAGGCCGGATGCCTTAATCAAGCTATTTGCCCAAACATGGCACATGGGCCCAAATTTGAAGCCCAGCATACAGCTCAAAGCAGATTACACAAAGATAACAGCTGAATTATTCTAGCTTATACAAAGATTATAAGAATCGAAAACTACTTGCTAGGTGCTACATTATGATTTCACATAGCTTAATGACAAGTCGGAACGAATTGAACCACCATTTGATTTGTCTATCTACTTGTTATCTTAAGAATGAGCCGTATAATCATATAGAGTCACGATGAGGTACTTAAAGACTCTTACACTCCAATTTCACAAGTATCGTCACGTCGCACATGGTGGCTGCGTATGCATATCATCTCTCAACGATTCAATTAAGATATGTGAGATACAATAAGCATATGATACATGTGTAGACAACACATCATTTTCATAAAACACGTGTTAAGTTCCTGCATTGTATCCAAGTTTCTTATTATACAAGTTTTTAGGAATCATGTACATCTACGTATACGATCTTATAATATCCAATTGATATGGCAGCTCAAGACTCTTGAACACCATATTTAACGACCTCAACACATAACATGTGACAAGACGATATTATCTCGTAAAGTCGTAAGCATTCAATTGTCACATGCAACGTATGTTAGGCATATAAGATATTTGGATATACTATCTTGTCAAAATGAAAGTACCAAACAAAACAATTATATGTGTATTTCATATATATGTCTCAGTTTCGCTTCTAAATTCTCACCGAATGTATGTCAAACTCCTACATTCTCACCGAAAACTAGGTACTAAAAAGTTCCTAATGACATCCAAGGCTAAAAAAATTCTTGACACATGCACGAAGCTAAAACTAATTAACCAAAACAACCCCAACACTAAATGAAGTTTGGGTCAAAATAGGTAAGCATAAAATTGACATGAAGTTATTCAAGTTGAAATTGGTTGAACTGAAATTGACACCTGCTAAACTTACTCAAGCTATTCGATCTTCAGGTTCAAGGCAGTTCGAGGAAGTAATCTGTTATGAGGATTTGTCTAAGTGTTTTACATGTTTTTTTTTCTTTTTCTTTTCATGATTGTTCTAGGTGTTGGTAGATAGGTGTTCATTTATGGCATGTCGTAAATGATCTAGTGGTTGTTCAAGCGGTTGCTTGAGGTTAATGTGGTATTTCAGCCACATTCCATTGTACTTTAAACGTTTTTTTTGGTTAATATATTTTGCCAGGGTGGAGATCCCTTTACCCAAAAAAACTTACTCAAGCTTAAAGTCATATAATGGAAGATAGACCTAGAGTTGATTAAAACTACTGAAATCGAGCCACAAACACTCTCACGTGGTCAGATTTTGCCCAAAGCCGGCAATATATCCAGTGTGACATTTGAATGAACCGCTAGTAAGTTTATTTTTCTTGCAAGAGGATCACAGTTAATGAACTTAATCTAGTTGCTTAAAGCCTTAGCATGGAGTATAATAATTAAAATAATTGTAAGATTGAAAATGAGTTTACGTGATTCAGTTCTTTTGTTTATATATATAGAAGCGTCTAACCTTTCTTTTAATTTGTTAACGACCAGAGGTTTCAATTCCTAATAGATTAGTACTATAACATGCTGCAAATTTCAACATCAGGGACTATTTGTATATCCGTTAGACTCGTTAATTAAGGATATCGGCTGTGTTTTAAATATATTTACGCATAAATTCTCTTACTGATGTAAAATTTTTAAAAGCTACGATGTCATAAAGTGTTTCACAGATCCTTTTACAAAAGATTAGATTGGGACTTGAAGATGGCAAACGAAAATTTTAAGATCAAATGAAAGTTCAAATGTAAGTCCTTATGAATATAGTTAATAAGAATTCACAACGAAAACACAATACCATGAAGAGGAAAGTAAAAAACCAGAATCACATATACATGTATAGAAAACAATGGCAACTTATTTTTTATAAATTTTTCTATTACATACAGTAGTTAAATTAATTTGATATCCACGAATCACAATAATATAATTATGTAAGGCTTACTAATTAGCATATATAAACGATAGATTAATCTGTGTATAAGAGTGCAATTTTTTATTTTGCATTATGACACTTAATGCATTTTAGATAACTTGATCGAATAATATCAGATGATCGAAATGATTATTAGAATATAGTTTACCACTGATAAAGTTTTTGCTCAATGATGTTTGTAAATGTGAGTGTATGTATTCATTTAGTAACCTTGCAGATTTGGGGGGGAAAAAAAAAAAAAAAAAAAAAAAAAAAAAAAAAAAAAAAAAACAACATATTTGTGAAGATCAACTTTTGTTATCGGCATAACGACATAATTTTAGAAGTTCTTAGGTATTTCAACAAACTCAAGTTATAAAATGTACATGCAGAAGAAATTACGAGTAATTGGAAGAATTCCATTAATTAATACAGTATATAGTTAAAAGTTTTCAAATAATAGAAATATCAATTAAGGTGACATAAGTAAGTTCCTAATAATGGCTGCTTGAGGACTGTTGGTATCCATGGACTGCAAAAGCTCTGATAGCCTTTGGCTCAAGTCTTCCACTTCTCTCTGTAACCTTCTTACATAACTGCATGTCTCCTCCAACACTTTTGCACCTGAATCCTACATATTATTTCAATAAAAGAAAAGTTAAAAAAATATTAATAAGGTGACTATTTTCGACTAGTTAAACATGCTTAGTTAAGTTGATGTATTTAAGTTTTATTTTCCAAAATTACTATTGTACAACATAAAGTAGCTAGCTAGCATGTGCAACAACTTTGCTATTTGAGGAGTTTATACAACAATAATCAATGGTAAGATGACGACATGACATAACGGTTGTAGTTAATGTTTTCGATCTTCCACATGACGACATGCATGATGCAAGGCAATGGGAAAACCTTAGATAGGTGAAACACAAGACTTCAATGCAAATGTGTGACCACATAACAAGTGCAAATGAAAGTTTATAATTCAATGTTACTATACATAATAGGTTGCTAGCCCAAACCTTGTGCATGATCGAATAATTGTATTTTAGTGCTTATTTAGTTAACTTACTACAAATAAATGAAGACAATATAAGTTAAGAAACCTTGTGATTGTGAAAATGTGTGGTGTGGATTTGATCATGAGGAATGAGTTGTTGTAACTTGTAAATGAGATCGACAATTTGGTCGTCCGTGATCCTCGATGACCCGGTTTTCCGACTACGCGATCTCCGGCTAGACATGATCAATTCCTTGTCAAAGATAAATATGAGGTAACTATTAAGGAGGTGTGAGTGGTGTCCTTGTAGAGATAAAGGGTTATATATACAGGTGTTGAATGTCTGAGACAAGTTATGGGGAGAAATTAGATAATGGAGAAGATAGAGAAAATAAATAGTGTTGGAGCTAATCAATTAGCCAAGTATGCATGGGAGATATACAATGGGAGATAAACAATGAGCTTTCCGTAGTGTTTATATAGAGTTTTTGATTGGTAGGTGTGGGCTTTGTAATGTTGTTCAAATATCATCAATGAGTCTCAAAAAAATATCACAATGTCTTACAAATTATATGTGTTTTTTTTTACCGGTATCATACTTTTGCTTATGTGTCACGACTGATTACTTGCTAAACCGATCATTTTGTTTACTTGGCAAATTAATTGTTATATTTATGCTTATTTGGATTTTTTTTTCTTTCTTTAATTATCAAATCTTAAGTGATATCAAAACCATGATAGTTTGACAATCTAAATCAACATCTGGTCATATATTTGAATCAAAATTAAAATTCTATATCTGAAATAAAATTAGATTAAACTAGATTAGATGAAGAATAGAAAGAGCAAAAAGGGTTTTAGATGAAGGTGAGTTTTATGTGGTGGCTTGAAAGTCGGTTTTAAATTATCTAAAGAATGTTAACTGATATGGGTTTTCGAACATGAAGTGGTATGGCCCTCGTTAGCTAAGTTTACTCTTTAAAAAGTGGGATTTAGATGATTTTTTTTTTTTTTTTTTTTTTTTTTTAAATTTAGGTTTAGATTTATGTTGTTTGCGGCTGTTGAAGTGGTCGAAAAATTAGAGTAGGTGACTTGAAAAGGTAGCTGGAAGATTTGAGGAAGATGACCAGAGTGACATGGCATCTCCGTGGCATGCACACGTGTCTAATGCTCAATTTTGTAGGTTAAAAAAAAAATTTGTGCTTATATTTTTTTGGTAAAGGGATTCCTCGGTAAATGTATTACACCAAAAATCGTTGAAGTACAAAAGGTGTAGGTGAAGTCCTACAACCCAGCCCGTTACATGGGCAATAAGAGTGCACCGTAGTGCAACAAACCAAATGGCATGAGAATGAAAACCAAACTCATGCACAAGCTTACAACAAGCTACTAACCAAACTACTAATAAAGAATGACACAACCATTCTTATTACTAACAAAGAAAGAAGCAGTAACCAACTTTCTAGACAGCCAATAACAGGCCAGGAACTCACCAATTGAATAGCCACTCCATGCCCATAGCTGGTATGAATAGGCCAAACAATTTCTCCGGTTCACTTGAGTCTGAAATCCGATATTGAAGCCAATTCCAAATAGCTTTCGCGTCTAACTTCCATAAAGACGAACAAAGAGTCAATACATGTAGGAGATTTGTAATATGCATTCCATACATCCAAACACATGCCCAAGACTAACCAGGGCCTAGAGTATGCATGATCAGACCTTACCCCTCCAGCAACTCACGAACCAATCCAGTCGATTCAATAGATCTAAAGTAAAACAAACGATCAAAACCCTAAATCATAACGATCTAGGACTAATACGCATGAAACCCTAACAGCAGTAAGGGTCTTGATAATAACAGCGGCTGAAACAAGCCATGCCTCCAATCGAATCTATAAGAAACAAGATTCGAAAACATGATTGCAAACATATCAATCAATCAAAATCCCTAAAACAAAAAGTGGTAGGGTTCCAATAGCAGCAAGACGTGCCATCCCACCAAACAAATCAACCACAAGATAAAGAGGGTGTCAATAGACAAAGCATTCCGACCATCATCCCATAAAATCCTCAAGAAAATTCAAAATGCAATTGTTTAAGCCCCTAAGAACGATCATAGATGATAGATCTAGGAGTAATGAACAAGAGGAATCGAGTTATATGGAATGAACGGTTAGGGATTTGATGGCGGCCAGAATCTCCTTTTTCTCTCCCAACGGGAGAGAAAAAACGCTAAAAAAATTTTGTTTTTATATTAACAAAAAAAAAATGCAAAAGTTTGTAGGGTGCTATGATAATTTTCGAGGTTCATTGGTGATATTTGAGCATTTGAGAGAGTAAATCGTTATTAGATGTATTTAATCGTTTATGTTATTGGTAACTGACGAGTTTTTGACTAAAATGTAAAATTAGGTTCTTTTCCAAAGATTTCGGATGCAAGATTTGGTTTCTATACTCTTCAATTAATTAAAGCAAGGATGACATTGGTGTCTTCTTGGTAGATCCGATTTGATAGAAAAAGTTTGGCATTATAAAATGTGAGTTGATTAGCACGATTACACTTATGCTTAAATTTGTGCATAAGCTAGATGTAGGAGTCACTAATTTATTGGAGCTAATCAAATATAATGGCTCATTTTCTCACAAATCAATAAGTTCATGAAATGCATATTTTAGGGGCAAGTTTATAAATAAGCTTAAATATATATACCAATCATTTTTCTTATAGAATATGTGAGAAAAAAACAAATGTAAAACTCAAGTGATCAGGACTTTGTTTATCTTCTTTAAGATCTTTTGGAGAATAATGACCATATTGGTTGCTTATTTTTATTTTTAAAACGTGGTTACACTAATGGCTACCAAACCCTAACTAGTTCAGTAGTTTATTACAAATTAATTTCGATGTAACAAGACGACATAAAAGTTGTGTAACAACCCTTGAGTTACCATGACATATTCATAAGAAATCTTCTAGATTGTGTTGTAAACATATATAGATATAGATAGCTCTGTATTTTTGACTCATTAAATAGTTTTTGACTCGATTTTTGTATTACAAGTAACATGCAGAATCATCGAGTAATTTAAGACACATTTTAAACGATACTTTTCAACCTTGTTTACCACTTATTTTATTTTTAATTCTGAATTTGAGTGTTATATAACTTATAAATCTAGCTATCAAGTCTCTTGTCCTCTCATACACAATATAGAGGAAGATAACATCCTTTGATTCTACACTTAATATATTTGCTACATATATAAATTTTGTTTAATTATATCATACATGCATTCGTTATAGATATCATGCAAAAAACATATCGATTGATTGTATGTGTTTGATTTTATTTATATCAATTCTCAATTCTGCCATGGCGAACAATCTGACACAACAAGTTAATGCAATAATGTGCAAGAGCCAATGTTCTTGATCTTGTGAGTTTCAGAAATATGCGTGAAACTTACTTGGCAGTTGGCAAGAGTTCTTTTATTTGTCCGTTATATGTTTGAGAATATTTTTATAAATGAAAAATCATATGCAATTGGAATACCTAAAAGTTAGTTTCAATATATATGTACGGCCTCAATATAAGAGATTAATGGTATTTAATTAGAGTGTGTCACACCATTATTCATAACGACAGTAAGGGTAACATTATATAGTAGGTTACTTATATTGATAGAAAGATAACTTGAGAAACATATCGCGAAATAAAACAATAGACAAGATGACTAAAAATTGCTTAGACTTTTAAAACCGGGTTGAATCGGGAGCCGGTTGGGTTATCAGAAGCCGTTCTGTGGTAAAAAAACAGGTTTTTAAAATGTTGCTTAAAAGAATAAGCTACAAGAATTTAACGTTCCTTTTTCTTAGAATAAATAAATCAGAATTGCTCACATATTTTGCATATTGGCAAGTTTTAAATGAGAGATATTGAAAGACCATACTTGGTGTCTCCAATATGGGGTTAATGCCCAAGTGGGTTAGAGAAGGGTTCGACCCTCTTTTGTGTCAGTCTGACCACACAACCCCATGTTATCTTTTCTCCCCATCTTGTCTTTTAATATATAACTATGCCACAAACATATCGTTTATAATAATTGTTTGACTAAAATTATATAACTTGAGCTCATCACTCAACTTCTAGTACGTATATTGAGGTGACATGTTTAAAAGGTTATGAAAGCATCTTGAATAGTTGTTTGATAAAGAATTTCTTTCAAGTAAAAATAAAAAATAAAAATGAGGGTGGTGAACGAACGAATACACGATCTTCTCACAAGAGGTTTACGATTTAAACATCACTAGTTACACATTTAGGCTGCATAAGAAAAGCGTCAGCGGTCACCGAAAAACTTGGGTAAAACCACAAAAATCTGAGTTAAAAACTAGCTCTTCCCAAATATATCCTGGGAGACTTGGTTCAACGGTATTCGGCTCAGCCTCCTAAGACTTGTGTTGGAGGCTTCGTTTTTCTCTTTGTGGTGGCACATCTGGAAATATAGGAATGCGGTCTTATTCTCTTTGAAGAAGCTTAAAAAAAGCTTGATCTTTGATAGTTTTGTCTCTCAAACTTGGTTTTGCGTGAACGATAGATATAGGAGTTTTAATGTTAATTGAGTGGATTGGTTAAAAGACCCATTAAACGCTATATGTGTAATTTCCTTTAGCCTAGTTTTTTGTTAGCTTTTTAATAATATTTCGCCGTTCAAAAGAAAAAGTAAGAATATATAAACTAAACGTGAAAATTTCATCTATCTAGTTTTTTACATCAAATGGTCTTTTTACATTTTACCATTAGAAGGGATAACTATATTTTGTTTGAAATTTTGAAGTACTATATCACCGGACAATCTAAAATATAATTTTCAAGATGTAAATGAACTATTTGATCCGACTTATAAAATTAAGAGTAAATTACACCGTTCGTCCCTATGGTTTGGCCAAAATAACATCGCAAGTCCCTCGACTTTCATTTTTACATGGTCGGTCCTTATAATGAAGTTTTGTAACGTCATTAGTCCCTATCACTAACAGCCGTTAAGTTAGTCCGTTAAGTTTATACGTTTTCTTACATTTTTATCCGTTTTCGTCTGTTTTTATACGTTCTCTTCCGTTTCTATAAGCTTTCATCCATTTTTATACGTTTTCCTTTATTTTCATAAGTTTTTGTCCATTTTCGTACATTTTCGTCCGTTTTTGTCTGTTTTTGTTCGTTTTCGTCCGTTTTCATCCGTTTTAAAGGTTTTCGTCCGTTTTCATCCGTTTTATACGTTTTCGCCCGTTTTCATCTGTTTTTATACGTTTTCGTCCTCTTTACACGCTTTTATACATTTTCGTATGTTTTCATATGTTTTTATATGCTTTCGTCCGTTTTAAACATTTTCGTTCGTTCTTATATGTTTTCGTCCGTTTTTATCCGTTATCATCTGTTTTTATACATTGTCATCCGTTTTATACGTTTTCGTCCATTTTCATCTGTTTTTATACGTTTTCGTATGTTTTCATATATTTTTATATGTACTCGTCCGTTTTAAACATTTTCATTCGTTCTTATACGTTTTCATCTGTTTTTATCCGTTATCGTCTATTTTTATACGTTTTTGTCCATTTTCATACGTTTTCGTCCGTTCTTACCGTTTCCATCTGTTTTTATACGTTTTCGTCTGTTTTCTTACGTTTTCATATGTTTTAGTTCTGATGCAATAAATCATAAAATGAGTGAAGTTCCGTTCGGTCCATGGCAGATTTTACTTCTATTCCGTTGCTAGTCTTGCGACTCATTTCATTTCCTTAAGTGAGAAAGCGCCGATCACGAACGCTATAGGTGTGGGAGCGATCCTGGTCAGGGAAGGCTATCTGTGTTTATACATTTTTGGCCGTTTAATACGTTTTCATTCATTTTCATACGTTTTCATCCGTTTTTCTTACATTATCATACATTTTTATCCATTTTTATACGTTTTCATCTGTTTCTAATAGAAAAAGTATAAAAATGGAAAAAAACGAATGAAAACATATAAAAACAGATGAAAACGTATTAAAGAACAAAAACGTATAAAAATGGACGAAAACGTATAAAAACATATGATAACGGATAAAAATGAACGAAAATGAATAAGAACGAATGACAACATATAAAAGCATATGATAACGGATATAAACGGACGAAAACGTATAAGAACGAAGGGAAACGTTTAAACATACGAAACCGTATAATAACATATGAAAACGTAATAAAACTTATAAAAATGGACGAAAACGTATAAGATCGGACGAAAACGTATAAGAACGAACGAAAATGGATGAAAACGGATTAAAACGTATAAAAACGGACAAAAACATATAAAAACATACGAAAACGGGCGAAAACTTATAAAAACGGACGAAACGTAAAAAACGGACGAAAACTTATAGAAACGGACGTAAATGTATAAAAATAGACGAAAATGGATAGAAACCTAAGAAAACGTATAACTTAATGGACTAACTTAACGGCTGTTAGTGATAGGGACTAATGACGTTACAAAACTTTATTATAAGGACCGACCCTGCAAAAATGAAAGTCAAGGGACTTGCGATGTTATTTTGGCCAAACCACAAGGACGAACGGTGTAATTTACTTTAAAATTAATTTTTGAGCATTTATAGACTTTCAAATATTGTGTTCCAATTGGTTATGGCCGTTAACTATGGTTTTTGATTGGAATCGTTATTCACATGTGTGATGTGAAATGATATTAAAATATAATTTTTGGATAATATGGATGATTTATATATTTTAAGAGAACACTTATATAAATATCACAAACTAACATAAGCCTATACGAAAAACCCATACCAGATTTTTTATCCGCCTCCAACACTAGAGTGTAAAATACTATAATTCAATACCTTTAATATATAATTTCCATACATATTCGACTTAGAAAACAATATCCGGTAGCGACCTAGCATACTTAAACCATATCAGATATGGCCTAACGATAAGACACTTAACGTCCTCACAAGAGGTATAGGTTTAAACTTCAATATGTATACAATTGTGTTGGTCATAGAAGAGCTCAAAACATATGAGTATCTGGGTTAAGCCGCGTACATTTGAATAAAAGAATTAGTCCTCCCAAATAACATAAACATGGAAAAATCTCACCCGATTTACCTCGCAGACCTAGAGCATCCAATTTCATTAACGTTCATTGTTACTACTTTGTACTTTCCTGTTACATACAACTTTCATTCCATAAATCAATGGTTACTTTGTAAGCTTTAAAAGTTTTGTAAAAAAAATCATATACATTATAAATTTGACATATGCGATCCCTCTTGCTGATACAACTCTTGTCCACGGCAACCTAAAGAAGTTCTTCGATGTAGTGGTGCAAACCACTTTTTGGTACTTATGGAGATTCCGCAACGACATGGTTTTTGCAACAAAACGGCCCAACAAACAATTCCTTAACTAATATTGTATCATTATATCAAACTCTCCTCACACAGTTGAATAACTTTTAGGCAAAAGAAAATCAAACCAAACTTGATTGAATGGATTTGTAACCCTTGTAATGTTGCTCTATCTAAACCCATGTAATTCTTGATAGCTTCTTGCTAGTTCTATTAAAGTTGTCTTTGCTTTTAAAAAAAATGGGTTCATGATTTATGACCGCTTGGAGATTAATCTTCATTATGCTGCAGCAGCAGCAGCAACAACAACAACAAAAGCAAAAAGAAAAAGAAAAAGAAAAAGAAAAGCAAATCATAGATTTTTTTTTTCCTTTTGCGGCAGTCAGCTACCGGCAGCGCGTGGCAGCGCATCCGGCAGCCGACGGAAGTGATTCAAGTTGAATTTTGTGCATAATTGAAAAACGCAGTAATTTCAAAAGGTTTAAAAGTTATGACCAAATGAGTATACAGTTAAGGTCATGGCAGAAAATTTACATCTTTTTTTCAAAGAAAAAGAATAATGACGACGGTAATGTTTGACGGGTGACCTAGAAGGGGTGGCTCAACGTAGTTAAGTCTGAGGATCGGACCCGCTCCAATATCATGTTAGACAATGAAACCCCGTAATTTTAGTGTATCACTAAGCAACGTATATACAAATTACTGAGTACATATGCATAATAAAACCCTAATTGACACATACCCACTATCAATTTGGAACATATCTATCCTCTAATATCATCCACAACAATTCAATCCATAGAATAGAATCATTATATATACGAGATACGGAATGAGTAACAAATGTTATGATTATATTTTTACATCACCTTTTTAGTGTCGGGAAAGTAGGAAAAAAACAACCACGTAAAACACGAAACACAACAATAAGAACTGATATCTTAGACATCACGTGCAAAACAAGCTAGCTTCACATGCAATATGTCTATATTTCTATATACTTGATTTAGTTAGAAAGGCGAAGGTTTTCGACTCAGATATATGCGTTTTAACTGAGATATTCTCGTGACTATTTTCGACTATTTTTCCTGGCTGTCTCAAATGTTTACTACTCGATCATTTGATGATGGTTTAGCATGCATCTTCGAAAAACAGCCCTACACATTATTGCTTACTTTTATCAGTTTGCTTTACGTATGCGTATCATAATTTATAACAGAATATTAATTATAATCATGTATGTCTTTCAGATAGATTTTAATATGATTTTCTTTACGGAGTACTTATTTGTGCATATCATTATATGTATGTATATTTTGTATTTTGCGAAACAAACTATATGTGTAATGAATATGGATTTGGTCAAAGATATAAAGTTGTTTGTAGAACTCTCAAGACTTTGTGTAGCAGCTATAATAAAGTAAAAATAGCTTGTTGGTTTGTCACTTTAGAGATAGGGGCCAATAACAATAGTAACTTCTCTTCCAAAAAGTAAAATTCGAAGTTAAAATACAACCAATCACTTATAACTTCGTCTTTATTCATTGCTATCATTTTTAGGTTAGAGAGTGGTCTAGATTTCAAACACTAATAACAAACAAGTTATCACAATGTATCACATAAACAAAGTATAAAAAATATTTTGACCGTCGTCACAACGTACGTTAGGCATTATGATGTTCTCATAATATGTTTGATGTTCAAACTTCACTAGGTATATCTTTAGGTGGTCAGGGAAAATGTGAGAAACGGTCGCGTAAATATCATAGTTAACCGTGTGAATCTGAGTTAAAGAATCGAATTCTAGAGATAACCTAAACAGAAAAAATCTCGTCCGTTTTAATAACCGGGGTAAAAGACAAAATTCGGCTAAATAGTGCTAACTAATAATCCTGTTTAGATTTTAGCCTGTGGGCTTTAGCCTTTAGCCCAACAAGTCAACAAATCATGCTGGCCTCTTAAAATGTCATAGAAAGTCGATGCATGTTTTTGCCATGTGATGTGCCTGTCACCCACATATGAATTTCTAGGTCACTTTTATGATCACACACGATATTAACTAAAGATTATATAAACACAAAAAAGCTTCATACTATACGAATCATCTCTTTTATATATGTTCGTTTTATGTGCATCCTTCGGATCCTTCTCTTCGTCTAGTACGTTAACTAGTATATGTGATACTTAATCATTGCCTTGAGTCTTCTCTTCGTCCGATATCCTAATCTTTATCTAGTAGTACTTCATCATTACCATGTGTGTTCTCTTCGTAGGTATCCAATCATTGTATGTCGAGATCTTTATACCAAGACACTTTAATCAGTATGCTTGTGATAAGTAAAGAAAAGAATATGATCAAAAGCTCGTATAGTATGAACTTGCTTGGATGATTTCAATTAGGATGTAATCAACAACCAAGTTCAACATTTTACCGTCGTATAGTCAAACCTCCTGAAAAGGGAGGGCTTTACCTGGTTTGAGTCTGTGTGGCGGTGGGTTCAAACCCCGTGGATTAGTCGGCCAAAAGGTCGGAAATCATGGTTACCAAAAAAAAATAATAATAATAAATAAAATAAAATAAAAAATATAGTCATTAAGTTCTATAAATGCTTGATCATCTAACTTTCTAACTCTGCGAAAAATGCTAATAATGACTTGGAACCTTATTCACTTTATCATAAAGATAGTAAGACATAACAACCAAACTTGTGTTTTGTTAGCTAACCAAAACAAGTGAGTTAGAAATGTGTGTCCTAACCAAGATCCAAGAAAAGAAGTGTACATGTTTATGATGAGTTTCAACAAGTGTCGACATTCAAGTAGCTTTCATAAACCAATGTTTTTCTTGAACATGTGTTGGCCACATGGGTATGTCATATTATCATAGACAATGGCTACTATACTCTTAATAAGGTCAACACAAAACTAAGGTCACATGGACCCTTCCAATTAAGGAATACTTGTTTCTTTGTTATGGAACTTGAAAGCCTAAGGGGCCTGTTTTGACCCTTCATAGGTGATAATTCGTTGGTTTTAATACATTTATAAGTTATTTTATATCTTGTGTTTGTATTATGCTAAGATAATATATTTTATGTTGGACATGTTTATGTTGAAAACTTGACATTGTATATGCCACATACCGGATGACTTAAACGAGCGAAAATAAAAGACAAACGAACGTGCCAAGCCTTAGGCTAAGCACCCTCGATTTATGTTATCCGTTACTCCGATAGGTCATCTTCACCTCATATCCATCAACGATGAATGAGTACGTTCGTATTAAAAAAAATAAGATTTTTTTTCGTATGTTGTATACTTGTATTGTATAAAATCTGGATTTATAAATGACATTTACGCACCATCAACTTTATTTTTTGTTATGCAAAATGGCCAAATGTATTTTATCTTTTTTGGATTGGTTATCAAATGGCCTAATTAGAAGCCCAACCCAACTGTAGATGTATATACTATACAGCTTCTCTACCATAACTCAACGATAAATTTAAGAATTTGGTCTCCAAACACATACAAGAAGCTAAATCGTCTTGAATAGTCGTCGTTACTATTTTCATTAAACGTGCACATATATTCGAGTTACTTGATCAAGCGAAATTTGTTGGTAAATCGGGACTTGTGAATTGTGACCGTAGTCTATTCACTCATAATGATAAAGAACCGCTTATATTTGTACTTTCAAAGTGATGGCAATTATATCTCGTCAATCATGTATGTTGGTGTTTTACAATATAGATGTGAGAATTGAACCTGGTTAAGCTACTATATGGTGTTTCTTAGTACGTACCATCAAGATTGATTTTTTAGAAAAAACACCAAGATGGTCTAGTTGTCGTCCGACACTGGTATTTTCATAAGTGGTTTTATGTTCAAAACTCATTTAATACGCATCTTGGAGATGGGTATGTGAAGGGTCGAAAACATTCACGAAAATACCTTGGTTAAAACGTTTACATTTATAGAAAAAAGAACAGGTTCTACCCGAATAACTTGAACACGAAATAATTTGGAGACGGCTGAAATGAAAGCACACCAAAAAGATTAAAATAGGAATAATAACGTCACTTGCGATACCAGTATCATTCTTTTATACCTTTTGAACCTGATTCTTATATTGGTTTCTTGTTCGTCTTAAACGGTTGATTTTAGTTGCGAATTGATTCTGCAAAAATACATGTCCCATTAGGAATTGAAACAAAATAAAAATGGTTAGTATAACTCATTTATCATAATCATACTAATTATTCGATATTGTCCGAGTATCATGAACCGGGCTTTGCTGAAATGAGTTTACCAATATAATCAAAGAAAGTTTAAGCTCGTTATTTTAGAAATGGTTAATTATCGGAAAATATATTTAACTTATCATTTTTTTTCTAGTTCCATGCAGTCATATTTTTTTTTTTTTTTTTTCAATTAAAACACAAAACTTTTGAACTTTTCTTTTATGTACCAGTTAACCCTTATATTCGGTAACAACTCTAAACAGTAAATGGTAAAATGATCATTTTATATGAGTAAAATACATACATAAAACTCGAAAAACTGGTAAGTTAGAACCTTTTTAGAAACTACAGTAAACTAAAGTAATTCCAAATCTAAATAATTGTCCACTGTTATAGGTATGCTAATCATTGATTTTAAATTTTAATTCATTAATTCTTTAATTCCTTTTAATATTTTCCCTTATACAATACTCCGTATCTTTTTATTTTATGTGTTAATATTTATAAAACTATTTTTGAAAGTTGTCACCATGCCTAAAGCCAACTATAGACATGTGACCCACATCTGTACTGCATATAAAATAACGCTAATGGACACTTGTATATTTGTTTATCATTGCATTATACCATATGAAATTATGCATTATGACAAATAGAAAGCCTAATTGATCCTCAAAATCTAAACAACTATCTTTGATCATTTTTTAAGTTAAGGTTGAGAATTTAAAAAATACCACTCTTCTTACTTTATTTTAGTTCATGAATATATATGAATTTGACATTTTGTTATTAAGTAATAAATTAAGCAACTAACTACTCATACTTGAATTTCAATTTTTGTCATTTGTTATAATCTACTTGTTATGCATCTACTCAATAGAATTTGAAGTGTGCATACTACTAATTGTTTTGAAGTATGCAAATTAAAACACAACAAAACGATAAATCTAAAACATGTGATCCTCATTACGCGTGATTTTCTTTTCACCACACGTGGTTCATAGTCTACATGTGTAGTCAACAAAGTTTAAGAGAAACGGGATTCAAAGGTCGAGGTAGGATCGAGTGTGTGGTTTTTAACAAATCCTGTTTTTTAATGAGTGATTGCCTTTAGCGATAATGCTTGGTGGGTTTGGAGATGGAGAAATTACCTTATGGCTCGTTTGGTTCGCGGAATCGTGAGGATTATGAAGGAATTAGAATTTGATTTCATTCCATTACGTGTTTGGTTGACAGAATGAAAGACTTGATAGTCTAAATTTCATTCCTTAATGTGTTTGGTTCAAAAATGAAATGAAATGAAAATCCTTCAAATTTTCATTTATGTGGAATTCAACATTACATAGCAAAACGAAAGTATTGTTTACAATTTCATAAAATTCGTTATTTTTATCTTAAAAATCAGTTGTTATTATTATTATTATTATTATTATTATTATTATTATTATTATTATTATTATTATTATTATTATTATTATTATTATTATTATTATCATCATCATCATCATCATCATCATCATCATCATTTTTATTATTATATTCAATAAATAATTTTTATGTAATTAGAACTAAATAAAAATAAATGTAAAAAATTAAAATAGTGAATTTTACTATACTTTAATAGTTTTTTAACTTAAATAATATTTAATAAATATTTGTTTATTGAATTAAAATTAACTGTAATAGATTTTAAATTAGTTTAATTTACATATTATTATTATTATTATTATTATTATTATTATTATTATTATTATTATTATTATTATTATTATTATTATTATTATTTTATTTATTTTATTTTTTTTAATAACCATGGTTTTCGACCTTTTGGCCGACTAATCCACGGGGTTTGAACCCACCGCCACACAGACTCAAACCAGGTGAAGCCCTCCCTTTTCAGGAGGTTGGTTGTTGTTATTATTATTATTATTATTATTATTATTATTATTATTATTATTATTATTAACAAATTTAATTACAAACAGATTTTATAAATTTTAAATATTTTACATATTAGTTATTTTTGAAATTTCATTGTATTTTCTTTCAACCAAACATACGTTGGTTTTTCAAATTCCAATTCCTTCAGATTCTCGATCTTACAGATTCCAATTCCATAACATTTCAATTCCTTCAAATCCAATTCAGTTAAAACATTATGCGAACCAAACGGGCCCTTAGTAAGTTAGATTGTTGTGTTATGCGAGGGTCATCGTTGCAAGTTTAGAGTTGTATTGTAATGAGTCTTGTATTAGTACTAAAACCTTATCATATTTATCTAATTCATCTAAAAAAGTAACGGTGGTCATCGATTGTTTTAAAAGTTTGGCATAGAGTATTTAGGAGCGGTAAACGTTTAATTTTCTAATCTTTAATGCTCATTTGACACTCAGTAAGTAGTTTATTTATTTTTTTAAATGCTCATTTTTTAACGCTTCGTGAATCAACATTTATGAACGCTGACCATTTATAAGTTGTTTTATACGTTATGATTCAACCTACAATTACATTATCAAACTTTTTTATAGAAAAAAACTACTACTGAAGTTACTATTTATTGCTAGTGTTCACTGCTACTGTTATTTTTTTTCAAACACGCCCTTTAAGGGTTGAGAGATGATTGACACTTACGAGGTTAAACGTGCCGAGATTTGACACTCACATGA
Source organism: Artemisia annua (assembly GCA_014162995.1). Classification (NCBI taxonomy): domain Eukaryota; kingdom Viridiplantae; phylum Streptophyta; class Magnoliopsida; order Asterales; family Asteraceae; genus Artemisia; species Artemisia annua. The sequence goes on along the minus strand of LBNU01017986.1, from coordinate 18,475 downwards.
GAAAATAGTCGTTCTATATCTCTAGTCTAAAAAATTATTACTACAAAACGTGACCATTGGGTGCAATGAAATAAAAACCGTGGATGAGTGGCAATTTAGTACATTAACACATGTTCTCATAAACCAATAAACATGCACACGTGGCATCACATTATTGGCTAATATCACTTCGATCGTCGAGAAGTATTAGTATAATTGTGAGTGCACGCCGGAATCTTTTTTCTTTTGGGGTTTCGAAAATTTGATTGCTTCTTTTTCAAGTTTGTTTATTTTTAGCAAAACAATTATTTTTATATCTTTTTTAATTCCTCAAAATATGAGTTATGCACGTGTCAATGTCCAACAAATCTATGTAATACAGTAATAATAATAAAAGACTCTTTTAAAATGGGATGCAATAACCACACCCTCCCTACCATGGAGGGTCCACCTATTTTGGTCAAACAGTACAACCCGTGAAGCATACCGTACAACCGGCAGAAGCATCAATCATAGGGAGGGTGTGGCTTAGGGAGGGTGTGGCTAACTCACCCCTTTAAAATACGTTTATTTGCACTTTACACAAAATGTGATAAACCTCACGCATATGGGTAACGTGGGTTTTCGAATTCCAGAGTGTGTGATCTTTTTTGTCAAGATTTTGTTTGTATAATAACCAAAAAAAATGTACGACAAAGAACAATTGTAAAGTTACAAATGAATACTCCCTCCGTCCCAATTTATTTGTCCACTATTGACTTTTATAGTCTTTTTTATACAACTTTGACCATAAATTATTATTTTTGCGTTATATAATACATGATAAAAATTATAACAATAAAAATACATTTAAAACTCAATCTATTCATATGCTTAGCATAAACTATTGTATAACACAAAAAGAATAATTTAAGGTCAAAGTTAAATGAAATTGACTTCGAAAGTCAATAGTAGACAAGTAAATTGGGACGGAGGGAGTATATTGTTTTGTACTTTTATAGACAGTTAACTAGATCGCAAATGCGACTGCTTTATTCTTCTCCATCACCATGAATGTATTGTACGTTTTGTGCTATATGAGAGTATATGAGTTTCCTTGTATCTAGTACACATTTGCTAAACACTATATTATTATTTTTATTTTTAAATTTGGTTTGTACTTCTAGATCGGAACTCGCAAGAGAAGGCAAGTAACTAAGTAACCCACTAAGTTAGATGAAGAGCGAGGACGAACTCTGCAAACCATCTTCACTATAAGTCATCAAAATACAAACAGAATGTATTATGAATATCGAGTGGGTGAGAGAACTTCTTTTTCATTAAGGCATTATATTACATGATGTAATAAGGCTCGTAAGATGTTAGGATTTACAACGCAAAACAAGAATTCGACCTCAACACTCAACTCTTAAAAAACAACAAAAAAAATCAACAAGAAAAGGAGAAAACACCATCTTCTAAACTAAACAAAACGCATAACTACTTATGGCAATCACCTGCTAAAAAACATGAAAACGGGTGACGAACTAACAATGAAAACGAAGACAGACGTCCAACACACTGAACTCGCACGCCAGCGTGCTAAACACAGTCTTCGTGAGCTTGGTTTTTCAAAGTCGACCTTCTACTCCTCCTACAACGTTTGATCTTTCAAAAGGTTCGTGTATGATAGTTAAGATGTTTTGTAATATCATAAATGGTTACGGGCTTAGAGAGGTTGTGTCAAAATGTCGTGTCTCGTTTTATAAAACCCAACTCATAAGTTTTTATAAAACCCAACTCAAAACATTTTATAAAACAAGCTCAACACTTGGAGGTTTACGTTTTCATAAAATGATCAAATGAAAATGAATAACGTTTTTTGTGGAAATGTAAGAGGGGATGAATACGTTACCTTTTAAAAACTTTAATTTCTTGCATTAAATAACCAATCAAGTATGATGCAATATGAAACAAATGTCTGTCAACGAGCATGATCTTCGTGCTTATAGACATGAGTCTATAACTAGCTAGAAATAAAACTGGTCTATTTAGTATTTGGATAATGAAACATTAAGCAATCGTATTAAATAATGAATTGAGATACATGGTATGATCATCTTCATTTATACTACTATATTCTATATTTGCATGTTTAATTCATGAATAATTTATTTATTCTAAATTGTCTATTGTCGATTGACCGATACGGAATATCCTTGAATTAAGACAAATGTGAGAATTATTAGTGATATTCATTAAGAATGAATATTAAGTGATGATGCTACCAAAATCACATATTGTTCATTGTGATGAACATTTGACTGGCCCAACCTACGAGAGTTCACTACATGTATCGGCATCAATAGTGAATCTCGCAAGTGATTATGTCTCTCATCCTTAGACTTGAGATGCAAGTAGGTTTTGTGTGCATGGAATGTTAATCATTGATGTGATTAAACGTTGACCTGAGTAAGGTTGTTATAAAAACCATTTTCAGGAGCGATGTGAAGCACATGCCGGACATGTGCAGTCAAAATAGGATTTGTTCCTCCAACATGTTTTGGAGTTAGATACTACTAGGCCACTCGATGAATTGTACATATGTTTGTGTGCCATATCCAAATGTAATTAGGATGATACTTGATTAATTTGGCAAACTAGTTCAATATCTATATCGAGAAACAGAATCGTTAAACAATTAAAATGACATATGATTCATGTCTAGTGTTCGACAAAGCATCTGCAACGAAAGGATTATTGATTTATAAACCATTTAAAATGAGATGTTTTAGAAACTACCTTTATGTGTTTATAGGGGCATTGACGTGTTGCTAGACGCTAACATTTGCTTGAATAATTACTTGTTATTATGACGTTCACAAGTGGGAGTTGTTGGAGTATGCTCAAATCATAATAAATAATTGTACGGCTAGATTACGTGAGCCTATGTGGTCAAACACTTATACACATATGTACCATTTAGTATAAGGTGATTATTGTATTTACATTATATGTAACTTAAGTAACTCGAGATCAAGTAACGGGCCACTATTCGCTAGGTTAGACTTTGTAAAAGAGCATTGGACTTAACCAAATAGCAAGCCCATTTGGCTAGTCCATATTTGACAGCCCATATGAGGCTTAGGAGGCAGGGGGAAGTCCAAAAACTTAGGTTTGACATGCTTAATGATAAGTAGGATTTGATTTATCAAATCTTATTATCACATTAGAAAATTACACAACACAAATCCTCTTTCCCTACCCCCTCTCCTATTCGGCCGAACCTATGGCACAAAACCTAAGGTTTGGTTTTTTTTATCATTAACCTTCTTCTAACGTAGAAAAAAGTACTTGAACGTGTTACTGGTTTAGACTAGCATGGGGTGGTATACGGGGACATGTAGTTTGGATACACATACATGTGATCTACTCTTGATCACTAAAGGGTTCATGGTGAATCGTGTGGTGATTCGGGTTAAGTGATAAGTCTCTGTTTGATCAACCAATCATGCTACAAAGGTACAATTAATACTTGTTATTTATACGATTAATTATATGACTACATGGATCTGGTATTGGTGATCTGTTTCGCAACATTTACATGTTTTATATCATAAATCACCGACATCTTCAACACTAATTATACTTAGTGGTAATTATTAAAGTTGAAAAATGGTATTACGCCCGTTTTTAGATGCACGAATCCTAATGGTTCACCATTCAGGTATCCTTCGAGGATCCTTAGATTTGTACTCTTCTGTCAAGAAATTATCAATAACTGATCCTATAAGGATCCTTTGGGATCCATGGGTCATTTTAGATCCGTGGGTGATGTTTTAAAAAACTTGTGATTTTCAAGAAAGATGTTCCATCATGCCTAAGACCAGTCTTAAGTGTGAGGTCATAACTTCATTTCTTAAGATTATCTTCTACTTTGTATATGTGAAAACCCATTTTTATACACTATAATTTTTATTTTTATTTTTATTTTTATTTATTTATCTTTTTTTTTTAAATACTATATTTTGTATAATTTGTAAAATACCATATTTTGTATAAAGGAAGCATTTTCTTGCTTGGGAAAGTTTTAGACAAGGTTTACATTTTAGATTTTATACACAATCCAAAAATGTCTTTTGAATTCAAAATGATGTTGTGGTGTATTGATGCAAGCAAAATTAAAAGTGAACAAAATATTCTTTTACTAAATATTAATATCATATTAAGATCTCTCTCTTTTTTTTTGTAGACAAGTCATCAGGATCGCCTCATTGATTTTGGTGGCTCGGTGCGAAACTACAAATGAGGCCCCGTAAATCACAAAAATCTTAAATAGTAAGGAAAATAAGACGTTTATTAATATTACACAAATTGTTTCAATCATCTTACATTAACAAAAGTCAAATACTATGCTACCAAAAAAATTACATGTTCAAAGTGTTACTAAAGCACAAACAGAGCTTTACTCTACAAAAGAAGATGCAACGTACTTTATTTCTTGAACAATGCCATTCTTCTTAGCATTTTTTTGCAGCGAAGTTTGGTGATCAACATTTCATAATCAACACTTTTTAGCAATGTTGCAAAAATCGTGAGTCGGTAGTGAGTCGGTTGAATGTCTTTTAGCGATTAATAACCGATTACAAGGACGATTACCTTGTAATCGTCGATTACAAGGCCGATTAACTTGTAAAAATCAACAAGGTGAAAGACCGTGCACCTTGTAATCGCCGATTACAAGGCCGAGTTGACCGATTTTTGCAACATTGCTTTTTAGTATATCTTTCTCAATAGCTATCAATGCCAATTCATATTTTTTTTGTTTTTAACTTTTTATGTTGGAGATAGTTGTTATTATTATTATTATTATTATTATTATTATTATTATTATTATTATTATTATTATTATTATTATTATTATTATTATTGTATGTGATCCATATCCAATCTACGTCTTTCACACTTTTGGATATGTATGGCGTGAGCCTTTTTGGAACAAGTTTGCTAGTAATTAAAAAGGGCAGTAAAAAATCAAAACATGATATACCTAGATATGTATAATATGAATATGAATGGACATATACTGGAGATTTTTAAAAAATGGCGGCCCTATGCGGCTACCCCACTTGCACGGGGTAATCACCGCCACCGCAAGTCATGGTCAAACAAAATAAAGAGATAAAATAATTTAAAGGCCTAGTTGAAATTTTGAATTTGATAAAATGAATGTTGAATATTTTGTGGTGACAAAGTTTAACACTTCAACTACTTAAAAATTATTGAGTAAGTCAATATTTTTCAATAGACTTAATTACTTATCTAGTTCTCATTCCCATGTAAGTTATTATACATTATAAAGTTTACAGGATGTTGATATAACATTTGCAAAGAAAGGGATTTATGCCTATATGCAATGCAAACACATTTAAACACTTTATTAAAAATTGACTAGTGTATGTCTTTCTAATATCACACATGCACATATGTATTAGACTAGACTTTTGAAGTTTTTTATTTAACATTTAAGTTTAAATAGCTTAACTTCAAATTGCAATAATCACAAAAAATATTTACTAACTATATTAAGACACAAATAAGACAACTAAGGGGCTGTTTGATAAAAAATATGATTAAGCGCTGAATGAGTTAAAGCTGCTGAATGATTCCAAGATGCTGAGTGAACCTGATTCTGAGTGAAAATGATTGTTTGATATTTGTTCTGAATGAGCAATCTGAGTTGCCTGAAATTACCAATTTAACCTTCTGTCTGATTTTGTATTGCACAATATATACCGTTTAATAAAAGAATTATTAACTTGAATAAAAATATAATATAAAGAAAGTAATGTTGGTATAAACAAAAAAAACTGTAAATAGTCTTATTGAAAGATCATAAAACAATATAAATTACGAACTAATCTTAGGTTGAAGCATTTAAAAGTAACTCATTAGCAATCTGATTACGAAGATTTGCCATATATTCATTGCCTTGGGGACCCCATTGTATGTCGTCCATGCCTTGTCCCCCACTTCCTTCACCTTGTTCTTCAGTAGCAAACATGGTGTTCGCATCGCTCTCCAAAAATAATTGATCATGAATGTTGCATTTCCTTATGAAGTTGTGGACCGCAAAACAGGCAATCACTACATTTCTTTGTACTGGAAAAGGATAAGGAGCCATTTGTTTTAGTATTGGGAACCTTGCTTTTAAGACACCATAAGCACGCTCGATAACATTTCTAAGTTGTGCATGAGCATGATTGAACCTTTCTTCTTTTGTTAAAGCACGTTGACGTCGGAAATCGGCTAACCAATACCTCGTATTACGATATGGTGCCATAAACCCACGAGTGTTTGTATATGCAGCATCACAAAGATAATATTTGTCTACAATGGTAAGTTGTGAGAACATTAGTTCACTTAAGAAAATAGGGATAACAACAATAAAATTGTCATGTTATGCGAGGATAATACATACTTGGTGGAGGAAACGGGAAGTTAGAGTTCGGATTAAATGCTACTTCTGTCAAAACTCTTGCATCATGAGCTATGCCCTCCCATCCGGCCCAAACGAATGTGAACATCATATTAAAGTCACATATCCCTAAAACATTTTGGAAACACTCACCTTTTCCTCTTCCTCTATAACGCATTTGTTGATTGACAGGCACAACTGC